>PVJS01028402.1:0-25526 GCA_004027185.1 Glis glis | reverse complement strand
CGTTCTACCTCCGCGCTACACCCCCGGCCCTACTTTTTATACTTTATTTTGAAACCGGGTCTCACGAAGTTGTGGAGGGCCTTACTAAGTAGAGAGAGAGAGAGAGAGAGAGAGAGAGAGAGAGAGAGACAGGGAGAGAGAGAGAGCTGAGGCTGGCCACAAACCCGGATCCTCCGGTCTCCGCCTCCCAAAGTACTGGGATTACAAGTGTGCGCCACCATTCCCAGCTTTGAATTGTTTTTAGATTAAATATAATGTCAGAATACAAAGTCCAAAATTTGATCACTACTTTAAAGAAATAACTGAGTTTGCTGCCAAAATTAGTCCCTTCATATTATTGTGGCACTGTGTTGAATTGGTAACAAGGTTCTTTTCAATATTAGGTTTTCTAAATTACTTGTCTTTTTATATTTTTACTTTTTGCTATTTTTCTTCTGCACTTTTGAGCACTTGTTGATTATCTGGATAATATTAACTATATTTTCCTAAGAAAAATCAGAAATTTTCACTTTCAAAATGTTTCTCCTGATGTTTTTCATGTGAGTATATTAGGATTCCGAAAGTTTTCAGTAGTTTTCAGTGATAATGACATACATGCACACATATAGTGATAGTTCACTATCACTGTGAACTACATTATGATGTGAGATTATAATGCACTTTAAAAATATGAAAAACGAAAGTTTTCAGAATGTGCTTCAATAAATAAATATCATGTGGTAATGAAAATGAGATGACATTAAAGGCAAACTAACTCCGGCTTTGGCTTTCCAAGTCTTAATATCACTTTAAAGAATATGATTCCATGATAAATCATTGTATCCAATAATTGTATTAGATTTTTAAAAAGTCAGTTGATATTTCTGCTTAAATGAAAAGATCTAGGTAATTAAGAAATAAAAGCACTTATAATTTTGGATTTACATCAATGGCATTTTAAATAATAAGCAATCTAACATATGAGAACATCATCAAACATTTTAAGAATTTTAAGTGGATATTTTGCTTCAAAAGTTATTTTAACAGCTAAGCTGGGAGTGGTGGCGCATGCTTACTGGAGGATCCTGGTTCACAGCCAGCCTCTGCAACTTAGTGAGACCCTGTTTCAAAATAAAGAATAAAAAAAGGGCTTGGGGTGTAGTTCAGAGGTAGAATGCCCCTGGGTTCAATCCCCAGTACCACAAAAAAAGGAAAAAGAAAGTTATTTTAACAGCTAAATCAAAAGAAGAATAATATTTTGTGACAAACACCTTATGAATTTTAAATTTCAATATCCATATGGCTTTGATGGAAGATAGCAACACTCCCTCTTTTATATATTGGCTATAGCTGCAGGCTGGAGTAGATGCAACAAAGATGCGCTATGAACAACAAACCTCAACATATTTATATTCTAGATTTATATCTATCATCTATCTATCATCTATCTATATGCTTTTATTGGTGCATTTTAGTCTCACATCATAATGTAGTTCAAAGTGATAGGGACAAACATGCACAAAGCACTAGGTATCTAGATCTTCACAGACAAAAATGTCCTTAGTGTTGAGCTAAATAAAAACTAACAATATATCAAGTATGAAAATTTAAAAGTGAAAGTTTTACAAGTCAATGAAAGAAAAAAATTATTATTTTAAACATATTCCTAACTGAGAATATGTTCATAATTATTATGGGAAGTACAATATTAAATGTCACAAATCAACATTATAAAATATGTCCATTAAAATGTATGTTTCCATCACTCTGAACCTCATTATGATGTATAATTATAATTATAATGCACTCATAAAAGTATATTTAAAAATATTTTTATTTTTTTAATAATCGATTATTTTGCTATTTTTTAAAATATGTCTGTTGTTAATGTTATTTGACTAGTTTTGGAGTATATTTTTAACATGTGAAACATTTACAGTGATAGCACTATCTTTTAAAACAGTCTAACAGTTTTATATGTCTATAAAAACATATTTTTGTAAACAAACATTAAACTAATATTTTTAAACTATTATTGAATGTTAATTTTTGGCAAATTTCATGCAATAGTTATGCAATAGAGTTCAATTTAATTAGATTTTTTGTGAAATCTACATTTTGATGTATTAAATACTGTATTTTATAGAACAAATCAAAACACTACTAACATGTTTTTCTATTTAGTGTCAGTATATAACAGGTCTGTTTTAGTCCTGATCATCAATTAAATATATACTTCTACATTTTCTTAATAAAGATTGTCTTAATGCATGAACTTAAAGAATTTTGGACTTTATATACTACCTACAAAAGAAAAGAATGAACAGTTATGGATTAAAACAAGATTGTATTCTAGTTCATCTATTCCGCAAATGTCATAATTTTGTTCTTCTTTATGGCTGAGTAAAATGCCATTGTGTATATACACCACATTTTCTTTATGCATTCATCTGTTGATAAGATGCAACATTCATCTTATCATAGGTTGCAACCTATGATAAACACATAGGTTGGTTCCATAACGTGGCTATTGAGAATCCTGCTGCCATACACATGGGCATGCATGTGACATTATGCTAAGTAAAATCAGCCAGACACAGGAAATCAAGAGAAAGCATGTTTTCACATATAATTAGATTATAAAGTATTTTTCTTTCTGTGCCTGGTTTATTTCACATATGAAAACGTCTTCTAAATTCATCTATGCGGTCTGAAATGATAGAATTTCATTCTTCTTTAAGGCCAAGTACCATTCCTTTGTGTGTGTGTAATATATTACACAAAGGAATTTATGTATTTATATATATTTATATAGTATATATATTTATATTATATATATTTATATTGTAATATATATAAATTTTTATCCATTTATCTGCTGATGTACTCTTAGTGATGTTATATTTTATAAATAATGCTGCAATGAATGTAGGAGTGACTATATCTCTCCTAAATATATTAATTTTAATTCCTTCAGATTTACTCTCAGAAGTAGGATTGCTACTTCACGTAGTAGTTCCACTTTTATCTTTCTGAATAGTCCCGCACTAGCTCCTTAATGGCTGTACTGATTTACACCCCCACAAGAGCATGTGGATGCTCTTTTTTTCACATCTTCATCAGTGCTTGTTGCCTTTCCTTTTTTGATAGGTGTGAGGTGGTACTTTGTTGTGATTTTAACTTGCATTTTCCAAAAGATTAGCTATGCTGAGCATTTTTTTGCCACGAAACGACACAGAATTGTTTGCCTATCATATAAAGTTTAGCCCATTTATCAGCTTGTATTTCTCCAACTTTCCATATGCTCTCTTCTTTATGCGTCTTTGAACATGTTCACTTTCTCCATTAGATTATCATTTCTGAAATTATAGAAAGCACAATCTTAATTACTTTTTAAGCCTACACATCTTTTGTGTTACAATTTTGCCACATGATTGCTAATGAAGGGTTTATTAATTGACTTATTATGTTTGTTGCTAAACTTAAAGGGAGATTCCATTAAATTTTTTAGTTGAAGTTTTCAATTAATTTCATCTAGATCAAGAGAGTACCACATGTTATAATGAGTCAACATGTGCCTGAGACATTCATTGTAAATGTTCTTGAAAAACTGATTTATTAATATTTCAAGAGTGATTGAGTGTTTGATTGGCCTATAAGAGATTACCTCCAAACATTGTTAGTATTATCATGACATAATCTTACCTGGGTAATCCTTCTTGAAGTTTTATAACCACAAATTATGACATAATTGGGATAGTTAAGATATTTTTGCCAAGAAACAGTAAATTGGGCTAGCTGGTCATGAAAAGCCTCTCATCTCTATTTCTAGGTAAAAAGAAATTCTTGAAAATTGATCTCTGGGGATGAGGCAGTGAGCCAGATGGAAAACAAAAGAATGCTGATATCACTATCGCTTGTAGCTGAAATGTCACGGAGCGGCTACAACTCTGCTATATTACCTAACCTTTCTCTGTTCTGGCCATTTATTTATTTAATTTCCTGACAATATAATGTTGCACTTTTCTTAGTTTAAATTAAAAATGTCTTCTAGACATTTATCTTCATTGTGACCTCCTGTACACAGTTCAGGGATTTTGCTACTCAGGTACTTAATAGAATCTTTAAAAATATAGTATCTATAGCTGGAGTGATGTCAGAAATAATATTTTTCATTTGAAAACATATCTTTTTTTGCATTATAAAATGTATACTATAAAAACATAATGAGTAGAAATGACAATACCTTGAATTGTTTATTATATGTAGCATTGGCCATATGTATAAATACTTACATATATATAAATACTATATATGTATATATACACATACATACGATAAAAAGCAAACTTAAAACGCCTCTCACCAAATCATATCTTCAATAATGAAAACATCTGACCATTTGAACATAATTTATTTTATTTTCCTTTTTGAATTTTATTGGTGCATTTTAGTTATACATGTTAGTGAGATTCATAGTGATACTTTCATATACGCATGCATCATCTCCCGGTGCATTTCCCTCCCTACCCCTTCCCTCCCTGTACACACTAGTGCAATTGGTGGTGATACCCTCATATAAAAACATAACATTATTTGGTCTGTTTCCCCTTCCCCTTTCACTATTCCATTGGTCTCTCTCCTCATTTTCATGAAGTCCCTTTCCTTTCCTATATTTTTCTCTGGCTCTCATATGTGAGAGAAAACATTTTTTGTCTAGTTTTCCTAACAATCGTTTTTAGTGATACAATCAGGGAACCTTTGTTCTAAATCTTTGAATCCTTAAGCTTTTCTAGATCAGAGGACTGAAATCCTGGTGCTACCGAAGGGAGCTGATAAAAATGCTTCTACTAGGGGAGCACAGACAAATATGGTTATTTTTACCATTCAATCAATTTGGGCTCTATAAGTGGAACAGGAGAAAAGTAGCTACTTTACTTGCCAGGATCATTGACTCTGATTACCATGAAGAGCTGGCATTGATGCTACATTATGGGTGCAGGAACATGTAAGTATGGAACCCATGGGCATCCATGCAATAGCAAGTTCTTCTTCCTCGCTTGGTAATAGTGGCAAATGCATATTTGCTATGATCATGGCCCCAAAGAGCAAAGTAAGTAGAGGCTTTGATTTTTTCATCCCACCTAGAACTTTTGAAATACCAGTCAAGGTTTAGGGCAATCTCTAATTAGTAGTAGAGAAAGGAGAAAATCTCATTTGGGGGAAGAGTGGCAGTAATAAAGAAGGAATCCTACTGTGATAATAATCTCAAATTACATCTATTGTAGGTGCTGGATCCAGCCACCACATTGAAGACTATGTTCCTAGACTACCCCAAGATTTATTACAATTTTGATTTTGTTCTGATCTAAATAAAATTTGTTTTTGTATTTATTTTTGGTTTCGATCACTTGAACTCAAACTAAATTCATGAAACACTAAGCATAAAAGATATTTATTCTGAAAAAAATTAAATGAAAGAGCTATCTTATGGGAACAGAACACTAGGGAATACCAGTATTTAGGTTTTGTATGGAGTATGAATTCTCTAATGTGAGTAAAATTGCTGGGTCAGAAGTCTATAAAAAACTAATAAAGTTGAAGATGCTAAACCAAATAAAATTTCATGTCGGGAGAAATGGTCAGTAATATCAGTTATTTTAAATAACCAAGGAAGACAAAGATTGAAAGTATTTTATATTTTTAATTTTGTGACTACTAGGTAATAGTTTGTTAGGGCAGCTTTTCCCTGTTTTCACTTTGTTATTTGCAACATTGGCTATTTTTCCTGTTTGCAATTTTAATTTTCATGTCATATATTCTAAGTGGTTTATATTTCTAATATTTTATTACTATTCCTTTTGGAAATGTTTATGGTTATTAAAAATTCTTAGTATCGAATTTCTGTTAATCTATTTAAAAGATTAAAGAGAAAATATAAGAGAGATGTTACCATACAAGAAATGTATTAATAGCTATATAAGGCTTCAAAATGAAAAGAAATAAAAATAATAAAAGAAATATATTTGAAGAAATAATGATTTAAATTTTTCTCTTATTCCTATCACAAAAGAGACTGCTGGCTTATTCCATTAATATAGTAAATAACCATAATATTTAAAAAATATTTCCAAGACATATAATAGTCAAATTTAAGCATACATTGCATATAAAAATATGCACTTTTTAGTTGTACACACAAAAAGTGAATACACAAAAATTTTATTCTAATATACTAGCAGCTACTGTTTAGAATTGCATCCATATGCATTGAGTATTTTGGGATGAATGTAAAAATGTATATGAAGAGTTAGGTGCCTAGACAAAAAATAAAAAAATTAAAACCATATGGGAAATATCAAGTCCGATCACAAGCAATTACAAAGGCTTTACAACTAGGTGACCTCATGGGGAAACTGTTCTCCTCACACCAGGCTTGGTGCATAGTCAATGCCCTGCATTCTGTGAAGGGAGTCCGAGTGAAGAGATCAGGTCACCCAGCCTGGCAAAGTTCTTACGCACAGCTGCATTCCTTGCCTGGTGCCTCCATTTGGAAGTCCTCTTACTAGAGAACGTGAAGACATTTATTTCTACTCTGACTCAATAACGAGTACTTTTCTACTCTTCCTCTCCCCCTTGAAATGAGTCATAATTCCTAAGAATCCCACTAGGGGTGTGACACGTGACAGACTCGATACTTAGGTTCCTGCTGGAGCCATTTATTGCATTGCAACCAACCCTAACTATGGGCCTTTGGGGAATTCTTCGAGGAGTGGGGACGGGGTGTCCAGGCTTAGGTCTGTCTGCCTCTGTCATCCTGGGACCAGGAACGAGGAATTGCCCAACAGCTACCAGCAGAGCTGAGTCAGCATTCAGCCTCTTCCTGTTAGGACAGACAGAGGGCCCGGTTCTGTTTGGGGTCCCCAGGCTCTTACTCGACGGGGGTGCAGAGTCCTGTTCACACGACGTGAGGCCAGGCGGACCGACAAGGGGTCCCCTTCAGGTGCAGATTGCCTCTTGTCTGTGCTTCAGCAGGAGTTCTCATACTCTTCTTGAGCCTGGGTTCTTCTGTGACCTTCTTCTGTGACCCTCTGATTAGGTGTGCTCAGCCCAGTTACACCCCCTTCTGCATATCTTGTCGTGACATCTTCTTGCTGTCGGTTGGGTAAGATATCCCTTGGGCCCCTTCTAACTAAGTCACACATTTCCAAGTCACATCAAACCAGGGTAATAAGCATAGCCAGTTTATATGAGGCATAGTCATTCTTATGTGTATTTCATACAATAAGCAATAATCGCAATCAATATTCAATCAATATTCGTAACACCCCTTCCCTCCTCAGCCTGTAAATCCATAGAACTCCAGGAGTCTTTGTGGAGAATTTTCTCATCAGTGTTATGACCTCCATTTATATGCTGATCCACCTGGATACTGCCCCATGGGGAAAAATGAAACAAGGGGCAATTGGAGCTTGTTTTAGTTTTAAACTCTGTTTTACACTATTTCAAAAAGTAATCAAAGGCTTGATCATTATTTAAAATTTTGGCTTGTTGCTTTAACTACTAGGACACCAGCAATTAAGATCTCTTTCTAGCTCAGTTGAGATCCTGACAATATGTTTAAGAATCATAAGGTGAAAACTACAAATATTTCTGATGGAAATTATAGGAGACAAAAATAACAAAAAAGATGCACATTATGTTCAAGGATGAGAAGTAACAATATTTTAAGATTATCAGTTATTATAAATTAATCCCCCAATTCACTACAATAGAAAAACCCCAGTAAGATTTGTTTTTAGTAAATAGTAATGTGGAAATTATGTCTGTGGGTATGCAAAAGCACTAAAGTAACCAAAACAATTATTTTGAAGGGCAGGAGTAAATTTGATGGATTTACACTACCAGATTCAGTAACAGTATTTAAGAGAGATAGAGATACTGAAATAAATGTGTGTGTGTGTATGTGTGTGTGTGTGTGTGTGTGTGTGTGTGTATTAGTAAAACAAAATGTAGAATCCAGATAGACACATAGTCAACTGTTTTTATCTGTCCAAGATTTTTGTTTTTTATTTTTTCAGTATTCATTTGCTTATGTTATTTTTATACTTTTATTGGTTTATTATAGTCTCACATCATAATGTAGTTCATAGTGATAATGACATACATGCACACAACAGTTGCTGAAATGAATTTTGACTTCCAGAAAAATTGAAAGTAGAGGAATGATATTTCCCAAATACTTGCTGCTAGTTTTTTCTTAATGTTCACATCTTACATACCCATGGAAAATTCACAAAATATTGAATGTTGAATTAAAATATTGACTCTACTTGAATTTTACCATTATTCTTCAATAATTTTTTGTTCTGTCACAAAATGTAAACTAGGAAACTATAATGCGTTCAGTTGACTTTCCCATTATTCTCCTGCAATCTATGATGCTGTCTGTGACCTTGTTTTCATGACTTTTGAAGAATGTCATAGTTTCTCTCTGTTTTCCTTAAAATTATAGAAAAATAATTTATTTACTTAAATAATATTTTGTTCTACTATTGAATGCTATGTATTTTGAGATATTTTTCTCATAATAAATAAATCAATTACTTGAAGTCATTAGGTCAAAAGTATTTTTCCAAATATATTATCTCAGTTTGTGAGATCTCCTGTATTACTTGCCAGGAAGTTATCATTTTGACCTATCAAGCTAAAGTACAGAACATGAAATTCTTTTCATCCTCATCATCTAATTACCAAATTATTCTCATGCATACTCCTATTTTCTTCCAAAATCTCACATTTCAACTAAAGCCTTGTTGAAACACTTTCTTTTGCATAATAATAGTTAAATATTATATTGTTGGGTGTTTTGGAATAATAGATATTTTTTTCTTAAGTTGGTTACTAGAGTTTTGTCAGGTATAAAAAACAGTGTAATATTCTATCACATTATTATTAGTTATTCCAGTGGCCTAAAAAGTATGAACTTGTATACAATAGCTCAACTAACGTGCTTGGGAAAGTACCATGGGAAATGTACATATTGGAAGGCTGTATGATATTTATTTTTTAATACATTTTATTCTACTGATTTTATTTCTCAATTTTGTACTTTAAGAAACTATGTTCACAGATAACAAAGTTATAAGAATATAAACTACTCAAACAAATACTCTAATTTTCTCTATGAAGATTACCTTCATTGAGTGTAAATCCAAGAGCAAAACTGTTGAAAAATATTAATGTTTTTGACAGTAAAACAATTACAGAGACCTTCCAAAGACAGTGGATTAGAGGCACCCAGACTGTGACCGAGTTTCCGTAAGTCAGAATTGAAGTTGGAATGTAGCTCATCATTGAGGTAGGTATCTATGAGAGAACTCTGGCATTCAATAGTAGAAATACTGAGAGAAATACAGACACTGGACAGTGGAATAGAGAGTAACACTGCATGTCCCAGCACTGATTTCACAGAAGTGTGGCAGGGCGTGGAAAGTGCACCTTCAGTGGGGGTACAGGAAAAGAGGGAGAGTCCCGGTGAAAACAACCGATCAGGATTTAGAATCCTGTAGAAATGCAGGCTAATCAAACTGTGGTTCTAAGATTTGAGTAGTGAAGTGGCAATGGAAACGTTTTCTGCACTTCAAAAGCATATTTTGATAATGTGGTAACTGAGAGCCATCTTGAGAAGGGCCCTGCAACCTGAGCTTATTGCTTTGGAATTCTGCATGTGTGGGAACCAAAGATGTTTTGCTTTGGAATCAGCAGTCTGTCAGGCCAACTATTGGAGTCAGAGGGAGTAAGATTCTGCATGTGACAGCACCTGGGAGTCAGGCCTGCAAACACTGGAACCATGGGTGATGGATTGCATGGACCTGTAACCATCCTCTCCACCAAAGAGCTTTGAGACTCCATAGCCTATCTCTAAGCATTATGCAGAAAAAACTTGTCTTACTCCCACCCTCCAAGTATACAGCTCCAAAGAGAAACTTTGAAGAGCTCTGAATTCTCTGCTAGCTCCTTAACATTCCCAGCATTGGCATCTACCCTGCTCCGAGTATATAACCCAAATATCTCCAAAGGAAATTTGTTTCTAGGGAGCTCTGTGTTCTGCCTTAGCTCTTTCAGCATGCAAAATAGCTGAGTGATATTCCAGCTGACTACAACAACAAATCACTCCTACTAGTCACCTGATGAGCACCACAAAGGAAAGAAGTAGAGGTGAATAATGTCCAGCCTTTGCTCTGTCCAATGGGCACACAGCATAAGAAGACATAGAAAGAATCTGAGCAGCACAGGCTGTGAGCACTCACTACTGCCTGCTCACTGGAGGCACTCAGCAGAGAGGGAAGTTTTATTTGTAATTAATACATTTTTGTTGCCATTTCCTGTTTGTTTTGTTTTTCTCTTTCCTCTTGTTTTTAATATTTATTTTTTCTTTCTTCTGTTTGTATTTCTTCATATATCTTCTCTTTTTATCACTTTGTGTGTGTATATATGTGTGGTACTAGGGATTAAACCCAGGGGTGTTCTACCTCTGAGCTACACCCCAGCCTAATTTACTTTTTATTTTGAAAAGGACACTAGCCTGGAACCTGTGATCCTCCTGTCTCAGTATCCCAAATATTGGGATTTACAGACATGTGCCACGGTGCCTGACTTCCCTTTTAATTTTTTCCTGCTACCTTTTTTTCTCATTTTTTTTACCTTTTTAAATTTAATTTTTATTATTTTTAACTTTTAATTCCATTATATATTATATTTTTATCCTTCTTTTCAGTTGATAGTATTGCTGGGGTTATTTTCTGTTTTTTTATTTTCTTTTTAATCAAATTTTTTTTGTACTTGGGATCAAGCCTGGTACATCAAGCTTTGGGCAGGTGTTTTGCTGCTGAACTATACTCCCAACCTGGCTAAGAGGAATTGTACATTGCTCCAGGCATGACCTAGTCCTGCTTAAACCTTTGTAGATAATTCAGTTTCAAGAATAAAAAGTATAAAATCCCCAAACTGATAGTCCCTCCCCAACTAGGCATTCTGGGTCAAGGGGGGATCTGAAGTGCTGACACTCACCATAGGAATACCAGAAATAAAACGACTGTTATAGGCACCATACCTATGAGGGACATTAGCATTGGTCACTCACTCCCATACTCTTATCAGTCTGCAGATGAGCACCATAGAGAGGGAGATTTGACCCCATCCTCTGCCTTTATCTACAAAACAACTGGAACTGCGCCAGTGTTTAGACAGAGCATAAAAGCTCCAGGCCCATCTCCATAATTGGAACAGCCAGTAGAATTGCTTTCAAACATCAAGGTCAGTATCAATAGAGCTAGATAAAACCCCCAGCACCTAATAAAGACTTCCATTCCCACCGTGGAAGTAACCTCAGAGGGCATACCCCACATACTTTACAATACATCACAGCCGCCTGAACTACCAGAGGGACCCCACTTTTGCAAGACATACAGAAAATGTGGGTCCCTCAGGCTCTGATATAGTATGCAAACCACTAGTCAAAACCAAAGAAGCCACAGAGACACTACACTATGAAGACCAATTGAAATTAAACTCAACACTACACAACAAACCAATATCCCAAGACACATTTATCATAAGAAGGCTGATTACTAAGAAGATTCACACATTAAAGTGGAAGAAATGCTCATCCCAATAGATATACAAATTTCAACATAGAAGTACAAGTACTACAAGAAAAGCAAAGCAATATCATGCCTCTCAGAGTTTATAACTTTCTACTAATAGATGCCAAACATAATAAAGTGGATGACCTGCCAGACAAATGATTCAAAGAATGATTTTAGAAATGTTCAGTAAAATCCAAAGGAATGTAAATAATCTGAAAATGTTAATGACAATGCAAAATATGAATAAACACTTTAAGAGACACAAATTTTGAAAAAGAATCCAATAGAAATATTTGGGGAAAAAAGTTTATTTTAGTCAGCATTCTTACTGCTATGACCCAATAAACCTTACCACACCACTTAGAAGAAGGAAGATTTATTTGCTCAGAGTTCTGGAGATCTCAGAGGTTCAGTCTATGTCAGGCAGGATCTGCAGAGCTCAGGGCATGGTGGCAGGAAGCAGAGAAAGAGAGAGAGAAAGGTTCTGTGGTTCTGTTCTCACATCATGGGGGCCAGAAGCAAGAAATAGAACAAGGGGAGGAGGGACCATAAAATCCCTAAGGCCACACCCCCAGGATCCCTCCTTAGCAACCAAGCCCCACCTCCAACATGGCTGCCTTATTTCCTTGAGGTAGGGGGACATTCTAAATCAAAACCATAACAAAGCTCTATAAGTAAGATAGAGAACTCAGCTGGAATCCTCAGCAACAGACTAGATCATGTAGAAGAGAATGGAAGAGCTTGAAGACAACTCTGCCATAATAGAACATTCAGACAACAATGATAAAAACAGAAGAGAATGCGTAAAAAGAATATACAAGATCTCTGGAACATTAAAAGATTAAACATTTGAAAAATTAGCCAGGCATAGTGGCATATGCTTATAATCGCAGTACTTGGGAAGTTGAGACAGAAGGATCACAGGTTCGAAAACAGTCTTAGCAACTTAGCAGACCCTCAGCAAATTAGTGAGATCCTGTTTCAAAATGAAAAAGAAAAATAAATAGGTCTGTGGGACTAGTTCAGAGGTAGAATGTCCCTGGGTTCAAACCCCAAAAACAAAAACAAAACAAAATCTGAAAAATTGACATATGAAGGGAAAAGTATTACATGTGGAGGGCATATAAGGCTTATTTAGTGAAGTAATGACATATGTTTTTCCACATTTGGGAAAGACATGGACATCCAGATATAGGAGGCATTTAGAGCCCAAAGTAGACATTACCATAAAAATAATCTCTCCACAACATAATATACTTAAATTGCCATAAGTACACAAAAAAGAAACAATATTAAGACTTTAAGAGGTAAGCACCTAGTCTCATTGAATAACAAACCATTCAGAGTAATAGCAGATTCCTCCACAGAAACTCTAAGGGCCAGGAGGGTGCAGAACAATGTATTTCAAGTCCTGAAATAAAAACTGCTAACCAAGATTACTATTCCCAATAGGATTATCCTTCACAATCAAAGGGAAATAAGACATTCCATATTAGACATAAAGTTAAGGAATTCATGAACACTAGATCAGCAGAAGATTCTTAATGGTATTCTATACACAGAAGAGGAAGAAAGATTAACACAATCATGAGAATACAGCAAAACTTAAATTCACTCGAAGTGTAGACACAAAATAAGAAAAGAAAGAATAAAATGTTGTAAATATGATATACTACCAAATGTCTAAGATGAATAAGAAGGAAGAGATGAACATAGAGTATACAAAAAAATCTG
The DNA here is from genome assembly GCA_004027185.1 of Glis glis. Lineage (NCBI taxonomy): Eukaryota > Metazoa > Chordata > Mammalia > Rodentia > Gliridae > Glis > Glis glis. Next base: position 12,162 of record PVJS01028402.1, on the reverse strand, counting down.
AAAAAAACTTATAAAGCAACAGGTACAACCACATTTCAGTAACTACCCTGAATGTAAATATTTTAATAAATGTTTGATACAGATATATAAAAATATGCAAATTGTGAAAAAAAAAGATGTGAGGATCTTTAGGAGGTGAATAAGTCAGGAGGCCAGAACCCTTGGGAGTAGGATTAATGCAATTATGAGAGGTGCAAGTGAGCTCCTCTTTCTTTTTGTCCTTGAACTATGTGAGGACACAGCACTATTGTGCCATCTACAGAGCAAAGAGAAAGCCTCTACCTCTACCAGCCACAGAATCTTCCAGTGGCTTCATCTTCAACTTAATCTGTAAGAAATAAATTTCTATTGTATATGAGTTGGTTATTATGGTTTGGATCTGGGATACCTCACAAAGTCTTACCTGTGGAAGGCTTGGTCCCCAGTACAGCAAGGTTCAGATGTGGGGCTTTAGAGAAGTCATTGGACCACGAAGGCTCCAACCTCTTCAGTGGATTAATTCACTGATATCTGAATAGACTATTGGGAGGTGGTGGAAACTGTAGACAGGTGGGACATGTTTGGAGGAGGGAGCTGACTGCTTCTCTCCACCATGCCCTTCTATAATCGCCTTAGGCCCAAAGCAATGGAATGAAACACCTGGAACCATGAGATAAAATTAACTTTTCATTTAAATTGTTTATGTCAGATATTTTGGTCATAACAATGGAAAGATGACTAACACACCAGTCTAAGGCATTTTATTATATCAAAAGGAACAAACTAAGATAATGTTTTTCTGTTTTGCATAAGGCTTACCTATTATGAAAATGGATCAGATGATATTTTTAAAACATTTACAAAAAGTCTATGCCTGTTTCTTTTTGAAGCAGATATTATACTCACATACATATGCAAAAAACACACACAAACCCACCTGTGCATAGGATGCTGGGTTCTATCTCCAAATTTATTGAACTAGTTGTGTTTGAAGGCCTGTGAGAATATTTTATTTCTTCTAAAGGTAGCCATGATGTAAACATATACCTGACATTAAACTAACTAACCAGAGTATTACTATTGTCTTTCAGAAGTATTGCTGGAAAAAAAATTTAATTAATTCACTTTCAAAAAGGCGTTAGTGAAATGTCAGTACCTGAGCATTTATTTCTTGAATAGACTAAAGAAAATATCTTTTGCTCTAATACTTTTTTATGACCATGAATCTAGCTTCCATCATAGCCTTTGAATTAATAACCTATTAAAGAAAATGTCTCCATTTATTCCAGGAAGTCTAGAATATTATTGAAATCCCAAACTCCCACTGCACGCTCTTCAGTTTTCTGAGAATAAAGTGTTTTTTATTGTGTATTAACAGGCACATACATTTTTTTTTTCTGAAAAGCTTTTTGGAAATTTACAGAGAAAACAGAAACTGCGAAGTGTTAAGAGGCTTTTTATCACTGAAGATTTAATTCATTATGCCCAGGTATGCTACTATAATAAATCAAGCATATGTTCAGGTAATGCAGTTTTGTAAGGAAAGCATTGTTTTAAAATTATTGAAATGTATGAATCTAACTGTTCAAATACAGCATACTTCACTATATTAAATAAGTGGAAATGATCTTGGGAAATATGCTCAAGAATATCCTGTCCATATGACTGTTTTGTTAATAATAAAATAAGTGAACAGATATAACATTAACAGGTTCATAAAGTTACCCCAACAGGATTAAAAATAATTGTTTAATCAGCAATTTAGCAAGGCCCTCAGCAACTTAGTGCAACTAGTTTTGAAATAAAAGACAAAGTAGGGCCCGGGATGTAGCTTAGAGGTAGTATACCCCTGGATTCAATACCCAGTACCAGTAAGTAAGTAAATAAGTAAGTAAGTAAGACCAAAATAATAAATAGTAAGTCATATTTTTTATAATAGTTGTACTAAAAGTTTCAGAGATGCCATCTAAATATATATGGAGATTAAATTTGTATTTAATATGTCATATTTAAATTTAATTATTAATATTATTGATATGTAAATTAAGCATTATATGAATCAATTCTATCTGTAAATATACATATATATGTATTGTATTTCTGGCTATCATGAACCAAAATATTATGAGAAGATTGTATATCTCAATGACATTTTAAAAAATCCCTACTTCATGCAAACATTAAGTACAAGAATAAAAAAATAGTAATAATAAATGCCAAAACAATAGCATTTAAAAACTGAAAGATGTCATAAACATTTAATACTTATAATTTACCATTAGTTTAAAAAAGTTTAAAACACACAAAGAAATTAAAGCTCTAAGTCTTCATCTTGTTTCCTTGACAAATACTGCAAATATAGATAATTTTTTTAAATTTGTTGTGACTTTGGTGGAATGGTGAAGAGTCTATTAGAAAACATATTCAAGCTTGTTTTAGAATACTAGTTGTTTCATATAAGCTCACTTCCTTTGTTTAAAGATGAATATTTTTGGTGTTTTTAAGATTGATACTGACTTTACTAATTAAGAATTAATTGCTGAATTTACATGAAAGTATTTCTGCAACAACAGGAATACTTGGTATTTCTCCTGATAAATTACTTATAAAATTTATGAGCACTGGAATACTAGAAAATGAAATAAACCTTATTAGTAAGAACTGAAAAAGTGAATCTAATTTCATGGCAGGTCAAGAGCATTCCACAGAACCACATGTTAAACTTCTTCATTTAAACACTTACTTTGTTTCTGACTCTTCTTCTTTCTTCATTAGGCACTCATAAAATTGGTGGCAAATGTTCTATACATGCAAAAGTATTAATATTTATTTTGCTTGCAATTATGAGTCTTTACCAGCAGAAAAGGCATACACATATGTTTATCGCATGGAAACTGCTACAGGCATGGCTGGATGCTTCGATTGTGACAGCTTCTCTCCTATTTGTTTCTTTCCACTTCACCAGATATGTTGACCTTAGCCTTAAATTCCTCATGGCAGGGTTTCTTTCTTACTCTTGCTTTCTACTTACCATCAAGAGATTTCTTAGAAACAGTATGTATAAGTTTCAGCTGTTGAGGAAGAAATATACTTTTTTTTCTGTTCTTCCAAATTCTGAACTATTTTTTTTCTAGATTCAGCTTTAAGTCTGGTTCTCCAGCTTTCTGCACAATTCTACTAGCCTGTCTTCTAGATCAACATCATTTTATTTGTCCATTTGGTATGATCTAAAACTTAGGAATCCTCTAATGGATTGTAAACCTAATGTAGTCTCTGCAGATGACAAAAGGCTTCCAGGAAAAGGAGACATCTAAATTGATGAGGCAAAATAAACGACTATTTCGAAAAAATGTGTTTTCATTATAAGGAAATTTCTCTTATACTAAATGTCAATAGCAAAGAGATTGTCATTTGCTGGGGTGTCATTTGTATGAAACCCTTCTCTCTGAATAGTTACCCAAAGAACAGGCAAATTTTTGTATGTGGACAAATTAAAATGCAGTTGAATTTTGAGTAAATTTGTGTCCTTATTAGTAAGGAAGAGTGTCTCAAATATTAAAATATTTGCAGATTTTCTGTGGGTATGGATATTTGATTAAATTTTATTTTATCTTAAAGTATATCAGAATTACCAAATTATATCATAAAATTCTAATATAGTCTATCATTTTTCATCTAAAGTTTACATGATGAAAATCAAAAACTGATTTTTATTCCCCTATGCATTTTCAGAACAGCAATTTTACTTTTACCCTTTTATGGTAATATTTGCAATATTAGAATATAGAATATAGGTAGGTCATATATAATTAAGTTAATCAAGTGAGTCCAGGAATAAACTGGTGTTCTTGAGTTAAGCACAGCACACACTGGAGATTGTGAGGACATCAGGAACACACACGAACAAAAGGAACACTGTCAATCTCAAAAACAAATATCAGTAGTGCTTCTCAAGGATTTTAAAAGCATGCTCCATTAGCATACAGCTTTTTCTCACTTATGCAACATATGCATTTATGTCAGCTTGTGTACAGCAAAGGGTACTTGAATAAACATATAATTTCAGAAATGTAATAATTTAGAAATGTTCTCCATGGAATTTGTCATTTTCTTACCCTGGCAGAGGAAGGAAGGAAGGGGAAGCAAAGGTGGGGGTGTGGTGGAAGTATTTAAGGAAGAGCTGAATAGGACAATATATCTTCATAATGCAACATCTCCGTAACAACCATGACTCTTGTCTATTTTATAATTCATGATGGATCAAGCAGTTAAGTTCCCTGTATGTATGCCAATTAATTCAAACTGTAAGTTCTTCAAAGTACAAAAAATGAATATTGCAAGATAAACTTTACTTGCAGTAGGCTATTTCCTACATAGATAACCAAGCACCAAAGGGAATTTCTTCCTTCCAGTGTCTTTTGATATGACAAAATTTTGCCAAAGTGGAAATCTAACATTTAATTAAACAATCTAATGACCAAGCTGTAGTAAGAAACTACAGCTGTTATGGGCATTACCCTACAATAAGAACATGTGTTACACATTCCAAAGGGGAAAGTGATCTGTGCATTTTTTTTAATATTTTTGCATATATTTACCATTATTGTGTGTACATATAGAAGACCATATAGGAAACTGATGTTTGTAATAGTTGGTTTGTTAATACTTTTTACATAACATTACTGTTTGGATTGTAAACAGATTTCTTCTCAGGATCACTCTGAAGAACAATCTGACTCGTCCTCTTGACATCCGTATCTAGGGAGTGATTCGTTCTGTTACTCAGTTAGTTTTACTCAGCATTGAAATGACTTAGTAGAACACTTGTGACCTGCTGTGAAAGTTTTCCTCCCTAGAGAAAAGGGTTATGGTAGCAAGTGACATTTATTTTATTTTCTAAAAAAAATTAAAAAAAGAAAAAAAATGTTCTATGTACTTTTGTGTAAACACTGAAAAATCTCTAGTCAGTGATGGTGTCAGAGAAAAAAGATCATCTTTAGCTCAAGAAGATTAAGAGGAAAAATAAGACAAACAGAAAACAGAGTTGGTCATTCTCTGATTAGGAAAGACCATTTTAACACAGAAACATAAAAAAGAAAGTACTCCCTTATTTCCCCTGCATAGAAATAATATGAAACATTTATTTGATGTATAGGATAAGAACAGAGCTATGTAATCCAACTTCACTGCAGAATAACAACAACAAAACATCACCCCTTCAACATAGTGTAAGATTTAAATGCAACCTGCACAAGGGTGCATGTTTTATAAAACACAGTCAGATTGCTGCTGCCCTACCAAGCACTTCCAATCCCTGCCCAGGTCATATTGAAATACGTGTGGTCCCAACACTTTTACTGAAACAAATCATTAAAAAATAAAGCATTTTAAAAGACAAATCAAAATTCCTCAGTAACTCTATATCCAACCCTAATGTTACCTAAATGAGATTTACTTGCTTCCTACTAATAAACTTTTATTTCACTCACACTAGAGCAATAAACTCCTTACTGTAGTATCTTCCTTGCCAAATACCAAAGGGAAAATCCAAAATGATTAGTAAAGAAAAATGTAGGCATTAACACCCCATTTTAATTTGTTTGAAATATTTTTAAGGTTTGAAAAGTGTTTTAAGTTTGCAATTACTAGTAGGAAACATGATCTGAATAAATACCCTAATGGCAAACCACTGTAAAATGCTTCGGTGGCATTTGGTGCAGAGGGGTAGGGATTATCTTCAAAGCACCCCAGCTCTCCTGATGATGTCAGAGGACACTGGTTTGTATTATTGTGACATCCATTAAGCGATCTATGTTGCCTTTCCTTCAGCAAGGGCTTTGTCAGATGGGCATTGTGCTTGATCTCCACATTTGGCTAACAATTTACTGATGAGATGTATAACCTTTGGGCTGCTCTGGTATTTTGGCAAATTTTCTGGGTTCTGGGCCACATCCTGGAAGGCCACCATAACTTCTGGATCCTGCATGGCTACAAGAACCTCTGGCTCACTAAGAATTTCACTGAGTCCAGGCATGCCCCCTGCCATTCCAGGCATTCCTCCAGGAAAATTACCAGGCTTTCCCCCAGGAAGGCCACCTGGAAAGGATGCACACTGAGCTCCTGCTTGTTGTCTGGCTTCTTCCTCCCTCTGGGCTCGCTCATGTTCTTCTTTAGCCTTCTTCACCCTTTGTATTCTTTCTTTGATCTCTCAGTCTTCACGTTGCCGCTCATACTTTCTCCTTGGTGTGCAGGACGCTTGGATCCTGGTTACACATTTTCTCAAAGACCTGAAGCTTGCTCACTTTGTGGGGTTCCGTGGTGGGGCGGGGGGGGGCGGTTGGATGCAGGTGGTCAGATCCCAAGCCCGAGGCCTGGCTCAGCGTGACCATGTAGAAGGGGCCTATTTTTTTAATGCATCTTTATAATCACTATTGTAACATTTCAAGAGTGATCACTAGGTTGAAAATGTATCCTTTTCTCCCAGGAAATAGCAAAATTATCTGGCAATGCTAACTGAGTTGAAAAAGTAAATAACTGTTACTTAGTGGGTATTAATCAGATGTAGTCTATCCACATTGGATTTGTAAATATATATGTGCTCCATGAATATTTAAGTAACATTATTTAAAATATGTAAATGCTTCCAATGAATATAAATATGAAGTATCCTCAGATAACTTTTATATCTTTAAGTGTACAATTAATTATGCAAATCAGGGATTTGTAATTTAAGTTACTAAGGTGATTGAACTTAAAATCTTTTGTGAAATTACTGGTTATGATTTTCTCATAGAAAATAATAGAAAAGCCGGGCGTGGTAGCGCACGCTTATAATCCCAGTACTTTGGGAGGCAGAGACTGGAGGATCCGGGTTCGCGGCCAGCCTCAGCTCTCTCTCTCTCTCTCTCTCTCTCTCTCTCTGTTTCGCTCTCTCTACTTAGTGAGGCCCTCCGCAACTTCGTGAGACCCAGTTTCAAAATAAAGTATAAAAAATAGGGCCGGGGGCGTAGCGCGGAGGTAGAACACCCCTGGGTTCAATCCCCGGTACCGCAAAAAAAAAAAAATAGAAAATATTGTCAGATTAAAATGCAATACTGCATGTTTATGAAGCATTTTAAACCATATCATCTTCATTGTGGTAAAATATATATTTTTAATATTCTCAAAAATCTTTACAGTTTCTTTTCAGGAAAATTTATCTTCTAAAAAGACAAAGAAAATTTTGTGGTTATTTTTCATGACAAAAAAATTCCATATCATTTTTCACATAGAGCGCATATAAACTTAAGAATTGATCAATAGGCAGACATCTCTGTACAAAAGCTTTCAACAAGTACTCCATAAATGTCAGGGCAAAGGAAATGTGGTGTTTTATCTTTGTTTCCCTAACCTAGAAGAACTGCCTAAAGAAAAAAACAGAGACATAAATTATAGCATTGTTGAATAAGTACTCAATAAATGACTTACACCCAAATGATTAAGGTCAAGAAGGAGGAGGAAGAGTAGGAGACAGGAGAAAGAGAATACATTCTGTTAACACCAAACACAAGTTTGATTTTTGCAGTGATGATAGAAAGTTTTAGATTTTAGGTTTCTCCTAACAAATAATTCAGTTATCTGTTATTAAAGTAAATTAATCCTCATCAGGAAAGATTAATCCTCTCTGATAAAGTAGACCTGTCAGGACATAGGGCTTCTTGAGAACAACATTCTTCAGTCCAGTGACGTAAAAAGCAAACGCGTGACAATAGAAAAAAAGTAATTTAATTGCAGGCACTGAACTGCATAAAATATTCTAATACTGTCAGTGCTTTTAGATAATGAAATAGTCCCCAATTCAGAAAAAAATAAAATCTGTGGAACTTTGAGACACCTTATAAATTTCTCTGTAAGATTTTTTTGAACTAATACATCAATCTTTCTTTGAGATTCCCAAGCTAGTTGTTTGGGGACTGATTGTTTCTTTCTTTTCTTTTTCTTTTTTATTTTTTGTAGTACTGGGGATTGAACCCAGGAGCATTCTATCTCTGAGCTATACCCCCAGCCCTATTTTATTTTTTATTTCAAAACAGGGTCTCACTAAGTTGCCAAGGGCCTCACAAAGTTACTGAGGCTGGCTGCATACCTACGATCCTCCTGTCTCAGTCTCCCAAGTACTGATTGTTTCTGAAGGCTCTTTCCGTACTTGATTGCCTCTCACATTAATATAAACAAGTGAAGAGATTTATGTGTATGTGCTGCCCTTTACTCTAACATACTTGTTATTGAATGAAAAACAATAGCAATATATCAAGGAACTCTAAGAGAGGGCAAGACCATTATTGAAGAACTAAGTATTTTCATGAAATAGGAGGCAAGATTTTTAAAATATAAATACTCAACTTTTAATTTTGAGATCACAATTTATCCTTCCTTTCCTTGTTTTAAGGTACAGAGGTGAGATATGTGAGAGATTCCACTAAAACTACATGCCACACTTTGAAAACCGTCTTATTTGACCATGAATAAATAAATATATATATATATATATATATATGTATGTATATATATTTCTATGAAGACCAAGCACCAGAATAATAAAGAGAAAGAATTTTCAGGACTGATTTAAAATTTATTTCTAAAAGAAAATGAAGAACAAAAGGAACAGTGAGAAAAAGTTTTATTAACAAGTTTATTTAAGTATATGGATCATTTAGGAAGTGTTGAAAGACTTATCTTGATTGTTCCCATTGCTCCTTCCATCCTCTTTCCTAAACAAAAATTCTCATAGAGTACAGAAAGGGTAAGAAATGAATACAAAGAGTATTAATATTAGGGACTAAAGCCCATTGTTAAGGATATATTGCATATGTGCAGGATGAGTGAATATTTACATTTATGAATATTTATATTTCAGTGTTCAAAATGTCTGAAGTTTACTAGTGAGAAGATACATTAATTTTGCTATTGTGATCTAACTATTATTTTGATTTTGGTAGTGGGTACATGAATATATGTATATATTTTCTAAATCATAAAATTATGCACTTAAAAAAGTGAATTTTACTCTGTGTAAGAAATGCCTACATAAAACGTTATGCAATATATAATATTTTTAACATTCTCTCATAGCTCATAACATTCTCTCATAGTTAAACTCCTTTTAATGTTTTATCTTTAAGGTTTATACACAAGACATGTTGCAAAGTTCAAAGTATGGAATTACTATACATTATGTGTTGATTGTAAGTATTTGCAGGGGCAGGGGAAGTTCAGTGGTAGTTCAGTGGTAGTTTGCTTGTCTAGTATGCACAGGGCCCTGGGTTCAATTCCCAGCACAGCAGAAAAACAAAAAAAGAATTTATATTGTAAACATACTTTTTTTTTACTTCTAACATATTTATTAACAAATTCTCTAGTTATATATTTAGATGCCAATATTTGTAGTGCTTATACAATTCTGTAAGCATACTTTGGATGATTTTTCTTAATGATCACCATCTATTTATTTTCAATACGCTAAAATATTAAATATCAAGGACCATTTCTCCACTATTAATCATATTCAGCTAATCTGATAGTGCTGTCAATAGCTGCACTGTTAATTATAAAAACTCTGTAATATAGAGTTCAGTTTTATTTAGAAATGATCTCAAACTTACAGATTAATGCAATACAGAGAATTTTTTAAAAATTTCCTGAATCATTGAGAAAATTATACAAATAATGTCTCAACATTCATATATGTACATATTTATCTATACATAATACATATAGGACATATATGTATATGTATACAAAATATATGTATGTTATTTTATGTAGCCACAATACAAATATCTAATTTTATTTTATTTTATTTTATTTTAATTTAATTTAATTTTATTTTATTTTATTTTTATTATTATTATTTTATTTTATTTATTTTATTTTATTATTATTTTATTTTATTTTATTTTATTATTTTATTTATTTATTTATTTTATTTTATTTTATTTTATATTTTATTTTATTATTTTATTTTATTTTATTTTATTTTATTTTATTTTATTTTATTTTATTTTCGGTACCAGGGATTGAACCCAGGGGTGGTCTACCTCCGCGCTATACCCCTGGCCCTATTTTTTTATACTTTATTTTGAAACTGGGTCTCACGAAGTTGCGGAGGGCCTCACTAGGTAGAGAGAGAGAGAGAGAGAGAGAGCTGAGGCTGGCCGCGAACCCAGATCCTCTGGTCTCCGTCTCCCAAAGTACTGGGATTACAAGCGTGCGCCACCACGCCCGGCCAAATATCTCATTTTAGACTGATATTTTCTAATGTCTAATCCTTACACACTATTCAAATTGCACAAATTTCAGCAACTTTCTAAAAAAATGTTTTCTGTAGTTAAATGATCTTGTCTATGTAGATTGCACATTGAATTCATTTTTCTGTTCCACTAGGTTCTATCAGTCTGATCTTACATGATTTCTTGATTATAATGATCATGAAAATTTGGTCAATTATACTATCCCTAAGCTGTAGTCTTTGGTATTTCTTGTTTAGATAGTTTTTATCTGTCCTTGGCAAGAACATCATAGATGTGTTCAGTGATCTCCCCTATGTTTACTCTTCTCATCATGACTGAACCTGTGCACCACTGACAGACTCCATCTTTAGAGGAGAATTTCTTCAATCCACTTGGGTTATGACACCCTATTCCAGTTGCTCCAGGCCATCACTCTCTGGCATAAGAATACCACCTTCTTCTGACCTAATGTGGCTCCAGTTCTTTTTTCACAACAGCTTAAAGATCTACATTCTCCATCCCCACCCTATGGCTTTGGACTGATTTATTCAGGAAAGAAAAGGAAAGAGGAAAAGAAAGAGAAAGGATAAACATAATGCATTTTTTAAAATTTTAATGAGGTTTTATAAAATAAAATTCACTGAAGTACATATTTCACTATTTCCAAAGGTAAATCCAGTTGTATAACCACAACTCAGTACAGATGCAAACTATTTTCACCATCCCTAAGAATTCTGTTGTGCCTACTGCAGCCCTCCCTAGCTCCCGGGGAATGATGAAAATGGCCTGCTTTCTGTCACTCTGGTTATGCCTTAAAGTTGTGTGGAAATGGAGTCAACAAGCATATAATCTTTTTGTTAGGCTTCTTCAAAGTGGAAACATGTTATTGAGATTAATTCATGTTGTTGATGCATCCATAGTATTCCATTTTTATCCATTCTTCATTATTTATTTAACTATTCAGTAGTTGATAGATGTGCCAAGACGGGATATTATGATGAATGTTTCTATGAACATGCACACATAAATTGTTTTGTGAACATGTTTTCATTTGACTTTAATTGAATTGGTGTATATATTAAACTTTATAAGAAGCAACCAAATTGTTTTCCAAATCTGTAATAGAATTTTAGACTATCACTAGCAATGAATGGATACTCTAAATACTCCAAATACATAGCAATGATTGACATTATTCTTTTGAAATTTGGCTATGCTTCTATTTGTTTATATGTACTTCATTGGACTTCTAATTTGTAGTTCATGAGAATTTAGAAAGTTTAAAATAAGGCCATGAAATGGAATTAGTTTGTGAAATAATGCAGTTTTTTTATTCGCTTTATTTCTTCCCTGAGTAGTGAGTTTACTAGCTTCCAACAAGTTTTGTTTTCTTTTTACTTAGACCTTTATGATGAAAAGAAAATAATATACTCACAGGGAAAATAAGTTAAATACTCCATATTATTAAGTAGAATATATTAAATGGTAAATTCTAGGGATAATAGAGTTGATGAGAATTTAATGTCATAACATCCTAAAATATAGGGTGGTAATTAAATGTTAGGTAATACCTTATTTAAATAATATAATTAATTTTGTTAGTAGATGAAATATTCTCTAAGATCTGAAATAATATGTGTTTATAAAATTCAGCATTTTATATGATTATTTTAGGTTTAATATATCTAACACACATGAAAAGGGATGAGATTTATGAAAAAGATCATTGGTAGGTAGGATGTGGATATATAGAAATGAAAGAATAATTCCAAAAGCTAGTGAGCATTCTTCTACAAAGTTTTCTTTTTTTTTTATATTGGTGCATTGTAATTATACATTTAATAGATGTTAGGCTATAAGAGTCATACATGCACACATTGCCCGATTTGCCCTCCCTCAAATCCCACCCCGTTCC
>PVJS01028401.1:13309-25626 GCA_004027185.1 Glis glis | reverse complement strand
TATAAAAAATAGGGCCGTGGGTGTAGCGCGGAGGTAGAACGCCCCTGGGTTCAATCCCCCCCCCCGTACGGTAAAAAAAATAAATAGATAAATGAAAAGTACACTTGGGGGCCGGGCATGGTGGTGCATGTTTGTAATCCCAGTACTTGGGAGGCTGAGACAGGAGGATCCGGGTTTACAGCCAGCCTCAGCTATTTAGTAAGGCCCTCCGCAACTTAGTGAGACCCTGTTTCAAAATAAAGAAAAGAAATAGGGCTGGGGGTGTAGCTTGGAGGTAGAAGGCCCCTAGGTTTAATCTCCAAGACCGCAAAAAAGAAAAAAAATACACTTGGGAACCAGCATTGCAAGGAGAAAATATTTGTGAGAAAACCTCCCTAATAATATTAACCACAATCTGCATATCTGATACATATAATGGGGGCATGGGGCTACATACTTGGTATCTCACATGCCTACCAACCAAAAATCTACCAAATCGCATGACTGGCAGATTTAAGAGCTATAAAATCATTAGGCAGCCAGGTGTGGTGGCTCACACTTGTAATCCCAGTACTTGGGTGGCTGAGACAGGAGGATCACAGGTTTGAAGCCAGCCACAGCAATTTAATGAGGCTCTGAGCAACTTAGTGAGACCCTGCTTCCAAATTAAAAGAATGTAAAATCGGGCTGGGAGTGTAGCTCAGAGGTAGAAGGCCCCTGCATTTCAACCCCAGCACCACACACGAACAAAAAAAAAAATCATTAGGCAAACCAGCATGGTGGCACACATCGGTAATCCCAGTACTTGGGAGGCTGAGACAGGAGGATCACAGGTTCAAGACCAGCCTCAGCAACATAGCAAGACTCTCAGCAACCCAGCAAGACTCTGTTTCCAAACAAAAAGATAAAATAAAAATGGGCTGTGGAGCAGAATGCCCGAGTACCCCCCCCACACACACATACCCACGAACCATTAGGTAACTAAAATTTAAGTACAACAAAAGCATGGTTGATAATTCTGAAGGAAGATGGATATGACAGCTCTAAGACCACAAAATGATTACTCAGTTGATTACAGAGAGATTTTCCCTTTTTATAATTCCTAGCTATATAACTGATAACTTATAGCTCTCAGCCAGGCCTGGTGGCGCAGGCTTGTAATCCCAGTACTTGGGAGGCTGAGACAGGAGGATCCGGGTTCACAGCCAGCCTCAGCTACTTAATGAGGCCCTCCACAACTTAGTGAGACCCTGTTTCCAAACAAAGAATAAAAAATAGGACTGAGGGTATAACTCAGAGGTGGAATGTCCCTGGGTTCAATCCCCAGTACCGCCAAAAAAAAAAAAAAAAAAATTATAGCTCTCACCCAAAGACAATGAGACAAAAAGACCTTCCAAGTAACAGTGTGAAATTTTCTGGGTTTCTTTTTTAAGGGCAGAGAAAAAAAAAGCACTAAATTGGTATTCAGATGACCTGGATTCTGCCACTTATTCTATGAACAAATTTAATCTCTTCTATTAATAAAGTGTCTAGATTTTATGATCTCCAGAGGTAAAATAATTCTATAATTTCAATGTTACACAGGGAGCAGCAAGTAAGAATTTTCCAAAATTTCTTTCAACTTTTTTTTGGCCGAGATGGGGCTGATGCGGTACTAGGGATGAAACCCACAGCTTCATACTTGGTAGGCAAGCACTCCACCACTGAGCTACACCCCAATCCTATCAGCTGCCAGGAGCAGTGGCACAGGACTACAGCTATCCAACTACCACTCAGGAGGCTGAGACAGAACGATCGAAAGTTGGTGGCTAACATGGGCGACTTGGAGCAACGCCATCTCAAAATAAAATAAGGCTGGGGCTGTAACTCAGTGGTAGAGAGCTAGCCTAGTATGTGGAAGGCCCCTAGTTCAATCCCCACTAAGGAAGAAGGAAGAAGGAGGAAGGAAGGAAGGAAGGAAGGAAGGAAGGAAGGAAGGAAGGAAGGAAGGAGGAGGAAAGGAGGGAGGGAGAGAGGGCGGGAGGGAGGGCAGCCGGCCGGCCAGCCAGCTAGCCAGGCGTGGTGGCGCACACTTGTAATCCCTGTACTTGAGAGGCCAAGACAGAAGAATAACAGGTTCGAGGACAGCCTCAGCAAGTAGTGAGACTCTCAGCAACCTAGGGAGACCTTGTTTCAAAATAAAAATAAAATAGGTCTGGGGGTGTAGATCGGAGGTAGAATGTCCTGGGGTTCAATTCCCAGTGCCACAAAAAAAAAGAAAACCAATTTAACAATTAAACTGAATGTAATAGCATTTAAGCAGAACACAGAAAGTCAACCATTCTCAGAGAGATAATACTAAAGTACTAATCGGTCCTTTCTTTCATTTTTTTTGTCCTGATGATTGAAAAAGGGGTGCTCTACCTCTAAGTTAGACCCCAGTTCTAGTTTTTATTTTTTGAAACGGGGTCTCCCTGACTTGCTGAGGGGCTCCCTAATTGCTAGGTTATTTTTTTGAACCATATTTGGCCTGATGCAAAATGAGTTTGAGACTACTGCTATATATGGAACTGGAAGTTATCTAAAGCTATTTTTTTTTGTTTTGGGGGTTTTGTTTTGTTTTGGTACTGGGATTGAACCCAGGGGCATTCTGCCTCTGAGCTACATCCTCAGCCCTTTTTATTTTTTATTTTGAAACAGGGTCTCCCTAAGTTGCTGAGGTTAGCCTCAAACCTGCGATCCTCCTGTCTCCGTCTCCGAGGTACTGGGATTATAGGCGCGCGCCACCAGACCCAGCTTAAAGCTGTTTTTAAGCATCCTCCTTAAGATAGAAATTTCCTTCCTTCCTTTTATTGAAAAAATAATTGTGATTGTGTACTGAGAATTTCCTCAATGAACTGTTTAAAGCTCTTTAGTAACACGTTCAGTATCTAACTTTTGAACAATACCTATGATGATGAAATACTACTCTTACTGAATTATAAAAGTAAAGTTTTAATGGCCCATGCTTGTAATCCCAGTTCTTGGGAAGCCTGAGACACAAGCACCACAGGTTCCCAGTCAGCCTCAGAAACTTAGCAAGGCCCACTACAACTTAGTGACAATAAGTAAAAATGGGTTGGGTGTAGTTGAGAGGTAGAATGCCCCTGGGTTTACTCTCCAGTACCACAAAAAAAAAAAGCAGAGGAAGTTTCTTATTACTAAGACAACAAAAACAGTTGCAGTAAGCAAAACAGGGTTCAAAGCCAGGCGTGGTGGCACATGCCTATAATCCCAGTACTTGAGAGGCTGAGACAGGAGGATTGCAGGTTTGAAGGCAGCCTCAGCAATTTAGCAGGACCCTGCTTCCAAATAAAAAATAAACAGCCGGGCGTGGTGGCGCACGCTTGTAATCCCAGTACTTTGGGAGGCAGAGACGGAGGCAGAGACTGGAGGATCCGAGTTCGCGGCCAGCCTCAGCTCTCTCCCCCTCTCTCTCTCTCTCCTTGTCTCTCTCTCTACTTAGTGAGGCCCTCCGCAGCTTCGTGAGACCCGGTTTCAAAATAAAGTATAAAAATAAAGTGGGGCTGGGGTGTAGCGCGGAGGTAGAACGCCCCTGGGTTCAATCCCCAGTACCACAAAAAAATAAATAAATAAATAAAATAGGGCTGGGGGTTAGCTCAGAGGTAAAATGCCCCTGGGCTCAATCCCCAGCACCAAAAATAAAGAGGGTTCAAAACACACCTGGAAAAGAGTCTAAAGAAACATAAATCGGGCTGGGCATGGTGATGCACCCTTGTAATCCCAGTACTTGGGAGGCTGAAACAGGAGGATTGCAGGTTTGCGGCCAGCCTCAGCTACTTAGTGAGGCCTCCGCAACCTAATGAGACCCTGTTTCAAAATAAAGAATAAAAAATAGGGCTGGGGGGTGTAGCTCAGAGATAGAATGCCCCTGGGTTCCATCTCCAGTACCACACACACACACACAAAAAAACAACTTAAAAAGAAACCTAAGTCAGAAGAAGCAACATTAGCCGGGCAAGGTGAGGCACACCTATAATAGATTTTATTTTTTGCCGGATGTTGTGGTACACACCTGTGATCCCAGTGCCTGGGAGGCTGAGACAGGAGGATCTTAAGTTCGAGACCAGCCTCGGGAACTTAGGCTCTCCGCAACCTAGTGAGATCCTGTTTCCAAATAAAAAATAAAATAGGCCTGGAGTTAGTCCAAAGGTAGAAGGCCCCTGGCTTCTATCCCCAGTACCACTAAAAAACAACAAAAAAAAAAATTGCAGTACTGAGAGAAATTATGTCAGCTGATTAATGGCCTTTTCAGTCCACAATGGGTGGGGATGAATATGAACCTGTTAGGGACAAAAATTCATGTCTATGAATGACCAAATGGGTTCCTGGGGAAAAAAAATACATAGGGGAGTTGAAGGGAGGTAAGGTTTGCATATATAACAAAACATTAACAATTGGTGAATTGAGATGAAAATTAATTTTTTTGTGTTTGTGGTATTGGGGGCCTTCTACCTCCAGGCTACACCCCCAGACCTATTTTATTTTATATTTGGAAACGGTCTCGCTAAGTTGCTGAGAGACTTGCTAAGTTGCTGAGAGACTCACTAAGTTGCTGAGGCTGAGTTTGAACCTGTGATCCTCCTGTCTCAGCCTCCCAAGTACTGGGATTACAGGTACGCACCACCACGCGTGGTGAGATGAAAGGTATTTAGTTCTTTGTACTATTATTCGACCTTTATTCAGTTCGTATTTATTTCAAAATTTAAAAACTTAAAACAAGCTCAAGGTCAATCCCCAGCACCAAAAATCAAAGTTTAAAATATGAAAGGGGTGATGTGGGGGTATGGCTCGGTGATAAAGCACTTGCCTAGCACATGCAGCCCAGGGTTGTATCCCCATCACTGCCAAAAAGGGCTTCTGTTTTTTCCCCTATTGTGTTTTTGTTGTTGCTGCTGTTGTTTTTGTAATGCTGGAGATAGAACCTTGGGGCTTAATGCATGCTAGGGAAGCAGTCTACACTGAATTACATCCCCAGCCCCAAAATCTTTTTTTTTTTTTGGCAGTACCACGCCCGGCTATGATTTTGTTTTTTGAGAGAGAGGGTCACATTATGTTGCCCATACTGGCCTCAAATTTGCAGGCTCAGGTCATCCTCCTTGCCTCAGTCTTCTGAGTAGTTGGGAGTATAGGTGCAAACCACCTTACCCACCTATTGGAACATTCTTTTTTATTTATTTTATTCATTTATTTTGGATACTAGGGATTGAACCCAGGGGCATTATGCCTCCGAGCTATACCTCAGCCCTTTTAATTTATTTTGAAACAGGGTCTCACAAAGTTGCTGAGAGTCTCGCTAAGTTGCCGAGGCCTGGATAATTCAAATTTTTTTGTAGAAAGGGCTGAGGTGCCTGGCATGGTGGCACATGCTTGTAACCTCAGTTCTTGGGAGGCTGAGACAGGAGGATCACAGGTTCAAGGCCAGCCTCAGCAACTAAGTGAGGCCCTGTTTCAAAATAAAGAATAAAATAGCACTGGGGGCATAGCTCAGAGGTAAAATACCCCTAAATTCCCTAGTACCACAAAAAAAGAAAAGAAAAGAAAAGAAAAAATTAAAACAACGCTGGGGGTATACCTCATAGGTAGAATGTCCCTGGGTTCTATCCCCAGTACCCCCCCCACACACACACACAATAAATAAAGGGCTGGGGTGTCACTGAAAGGTAGAATGCCCCTGGGTTCCAACCCCAGTATCAAAAAAAACCCCAAAAACCTACGGTTAGCCAATTTGTCACATAACATATTACAGCAACATATAACTTTCACCGTTCCAACAAAACAGAAGTAACATCTTTTTTTTGAGGGGGGTGAGATTGGGGATTGTACCCAGAAGCATTCTACCAGTGAGCTACACCCCAACCCCCCCCCCTTTTTTTGGTACTAGAGATTGAACCCAGGGCACTCTACCTCTGAGCTACTCCCCCAAGCCCTGTTTTTTATTCTTTATTTAGAAACAGGGTCTCGCTAAATTGCGGAGGGCCTCACTAAGTTGCAGAGGCTGGCCATGAACCTGTGATCCTTCTGTCTCAGCCTCCCAAGTACTGGGATTACAAGCATGCACCACCAAACCTGGCTCCCTTTGTTATTTTGAAATACAGAGTAGCATTTCTTTTCTGTTTTAGTTTTCTTAATTTTTAATTTGTTTTTGTACTGGGGATTGAACCCAGGGGCTTTCTACCTCTGAACTACACCCCAGCCCTATTTTATTTTGAAAAAGGGTCTCAGTAAGGTTGCTGAGGCTGGCTGCGAACCTGTGATCCTCCTGTCTCAGCCTCCCAAGTACTGGGATTACAGGCATGCACCCGGCTACTGGGATCTTTTATTACTTATCAAAGAGAGCATTTCTTACCAGCAACACATTTTTTACCATTTCAACACAAATGAAATTCTTAGAATGAGGTTTTGTAGAGGACTAGCACAATCTGGAATTCATGTGTAAATAACAATTTACCAGTTTATGATTCTGATAATGAAGATTTCTAATGTGAACACTCCAACTAATACTACCTTACCTAAAAATACTTGTAACATTTCAAAATTTTGCTAAGCGACCACAAAAGGATTACAGAAATGCATTCATAAGTGGAAAACTCACTTATATCTATTGTAGTTACAAAGCTTTACTATAACCTTATTTTTTTTTTTGTGGTACTGGGGATTGAACCCAGGGGCATTCTACCTCTGAGCTACACCCCCAGCCCTGTTTTTTATTCTTTATTTAGAAACAGGATCTCTCTCTCTCTCTCTCTGCTTGGTAAGGCCCTCCGCAGCTTTGTGAGACCCGGTTTCAAAATAAACGATAAAAAATAGGGCCGGGGGTGTAGCGCGGAGGTAGAATGCCCCTGGGTTCAATCCCCAGTTCCCCCCCCCAAAAAAAATAGAAACAGGGTCTCGCTAAATTGCGGAGGGCCTCACTAAGTAGCTGAGGCTGGTGGTGAACCCGGATCCTCCTGTCTCATCCTCCCAGGTACTGGGATTACAAGCTTGCGCCACCATGCCCGGCTTTTACATTTTTATATGAAAAGTATACTGATCTGGTGTGTGTGTGTGTGTGTGTGTGTGTGTGTGTGTGTGTGTGTGTGTTTTACTGGAGATTGAACCCAGGGTCATTCTACTTCCAAACTACACCCCCAACCATGTTGTTTTTTTTTTTTGCGGTACTGGGGATTGAACCCAGGGGCATTCTACCTCTGAGCTACACCCCCAGCCCTATTTTTTATTCTTTATTTTGAAATAGGGTCTCACTAAGTTGTGGGGGGCCTCACTAAGCAGCTGAGGCTGGCCGCGAACCTGCGATCCTCCTGTTTCAGCTTCTAAGGACTGGGATTACAAGGGTGCAGCACCACGCCTGGCTTATTTTTTATTTTGAAACACGGTCTCACTAAGTTGATAGGAGCCTCACTGAATTGCTGAGGCTAACTTCGAACCTGAAATCCTCCTGTCTCAGCCTCCCAAGTACTAGGATTACAGGTATGCACCTGGCTACTGGGATCTTTTATTACTTATCAAAGAGAGCTCTGAATAAGCACTTTAAGTGGTTAGTAAAAACATGATTAATGGTTTGGGTCAAGATAAAACTGTGATGGCAAAATCAGTCATTTAGTATTTTTCACCAACCAGAGAAAAGAATGTTAATTAAATCCTCAGCTTCAAGCCCAGCATGGTGGCACGGGCCTGTAATCCCAGTACTTCAGAGGCTGAGGCAGGAGGATCTCAGGATCGCAGCCAGCTTCAGCAACTTAGTGGAGCCCTCTGCAACTAAGGGAGACCCTGTTTCAAAAATAAAAGAATAAAGGGTGGAGATGGTTGGGAAAAAAGGAATAAAATAGGGCTGAGGATGTAGCTCAGAGGCAGAATGCCCCTGGGTTCCATCCCTAGTACCATAAAAAAAATAAATAGATCCTCAGCTTTTTTTTTTTTATCCCTCACACTGTAATGTAAGCTATCAAAATTCTATCAAAGGCCAGGCATGGTGGTGCACGCTTGTAATCCCAGTACTTGGGAGGCGGAGACCAGAGGATCCAGGTTCATGGCCAGCCTCAGCTACTTAGTGAGGCCCTCCACAACTTCGTGAGACCCGGTTTCAAAATAAAGGATAAAAAATAGGGCCGGGGGTGTAGCTCAGAGGTAGAACGCCCCTGGGTTCAATCCCTGGTACCACACACACACAAAAAAATTCTATCAAAATTCTTCCCAGTACAGGAAAAATAAAAATTTCACCTAAGTTCCTAGAAAATAGGCTAAATATGAAACTTCGAGTCTTAGCAGGGACTCGAATCTATACAGTATCATACTTTCTACTGGGCATGGAAACCAATTAAAAAATGCAAAAGTATCTTATAGTAATAAAAGATGGATCAAATGCAATTATGATTAGGAAAAGGAAAATGCCACCAGGGGAACAATTAGTGTGTTTTCCTTCGACTAACAGTCACTGAGAGTTTTGTTTGAATAAAAGAGTTAAACCACCGCATCACATTTCAGAGGCAGAAAATACTATATTCATTACATCTCCAGAGTACTTAAAAGCTGTGCTCCCAAGAGGTGTGCCTTTCAGCACAGACTTTTTGTTCATACGCTGTTCTCCGAAGTTCCTGAACACTTAGATTAATGACATCTGTGTAAAAACTAAAACATTTTTTGAGCCGGCGGTGGTGGCGCACGCTTGTAATCCCAGTATTTGGGAAGCTGAGACAGGAGGATCACTGGTTCTTGGCCAGTCTCGGCTACTTAGTGAGGCCCTTTGCAACTTAGTGAGACCCTGTTTGAAAATAAAGAATAAAAAATAGGGCTGGGGGTGTAGCTCGGAGGTAGAATGCCCCTGGGTTCAATCCCCAGTACAGCAAAAAAAAAAAAAAAAAATTTTTTTTGGACAGGTTTTCTAAAACTAGCCAGTACTTCTCTAAATTGATTTAAACTGACTGAATTACTCCTTATCGACGCCCCTCCTCTTCCTCACTTGAGAAGGGCCACTAACCACAAGGGTTACAACCGAGTATCAACATTAATTTTTGTTTTCTTCTGAACAAGACTGCTAACCTGGCACGGTGGCACGCGCCTGTAATCCCACCTCCTCGGGATGCTGTGGATCCCGAGTTTGAGACTAGCCTGAGCAACACAGCTAGACCCCCCCTCAAAAAAACAATACAAAACAGGAATGCTTCCTAAGATCCTAAGCTAGAATAAAAAAAAAAAAACTGCACAAGTCGGTTTAAAATTGGAAATAGGGAGTTATTAAAGGGACATTTTTAGGGAGCATGATCTACAACAAACCAAACAAAAATACAACTATTGCAAAGGAGTAAGCAGGGCTTTGCCTGTCGGGTCACTGCCTTTATCCATATATAAAACATCGACTCCCAGCCACAATACTACCAAGACTAAACCTTAAGCTGTTTTATCGGTTTCCCATGAACTTATCGCGACCCCTTCTACCAACCACTCAGAGCCACACTCCATTCAACTCTCGGCCTGCCCCCTTCCACTCCCGCCCAAAATCTCAGTTTAAACACGCTTCCATCCCCCGAACTTCACGTCCCCTCCGTGGCCTGCCTTACCCGCGCCTGGCGCCGCGGGGCCACAGCAGGGCCTTCGCCCCTCCACGCCCTTCCCTGGCCCGCCTCCAGCCTCCACCATCTCCCCTACGCTCCAACCTGCGCCACCCCGTCCTCCAGGTACCGGACCTCCGGGCTCCTCCAACCTGCCCCGGGCGCCCCTCCAGTCCCCCAAACCTCGCAACGGCCGAGCTGAAAATGGCGGAGAGCGGGGCGGCCTACTGCAGGCGAGCGCCCCGCGCCGGCACGGCACTCACCGTCGGCGGCGGGCAGAGCGCCTAATGGCGAGCGCAGCCTCCGTCTTCACAGCCGGGAATGTCTCCCCTGTCTGGCACCCTTCCTCCTCCCCTCTCAAAACCTCTCCTCCAAAAGAGCGACCGCCATCTTCCCCTACGAACCACCAGGCGCACGCACCTGCGTAAGCACGCCCCGGCGTACGGCGCCACGTCACGCGGGAGTGCGCCGCGCACCGTGGCTGCTTCTGCGCGTGCGCGGAGGGAGGGCCCAGGCCCGCGCGGCCGGCCGCGGTGTCTTTTGTTCCGCTCTGAGGGGTCGGAGCCGTTCCCGGGGGGACCGAAGGCGGGAGGGCCTTTCTTTCCTTTGACTTTCTTCACGTTCTGAACTGACCTGGATATGCTCAAAACAACCCACTAAGCCCGGCGCCATGGCGCAGGCCTGTAGACCCAGTTCTTGGGAGGCTGAGACAGGAGATCCAGGTTCGCGGCCAGCCTCAGCTACTTCGTGAGGCCCTCCACAACTTAGTGAGACCCTGTTTCAAAATAAAGAATAAAAAATAGGGCTGGGGGTGTAGCTCGGAGGTAGAATGCCCCTGGGTTCATTCTCCAGTACTCCCCCCCACAACCAAAAAGAAAATAGGGCTGGGATATGCCTCAGGTAGAATGCCCCTGGGTTCAATTCCCAATACCAACAATAATAGTAACAATAATAAAGTCATGTCTTTTTTTTGGGGCGGTACCGAGGATTGAACCCAGGGGCATTCTACCTCCGAGCTACACCCCAGCCCTATTATTTATTCTTTATTTTTGAAACCGGGTCTCACGAAGTTGCAGAGAGCCTCACTAAGTAGCTGAGGCTGGCCGCGAACCCGGATCCTCCGGTCTCAGCCTCCCAAGTACTGGGATTGCAACCGTGGGCCACCACGCCCAGCTAAGTCATGTCTTTTATATATTGGGTTTTTTGTGTGGTACTAGGGATGGAACCCAGGGGCATTTTACCTTCAAGCTACACAACCAGCCCTATTTTATTTTTTTATTTTGAAACATAATTTTGATAGCTTACATTACAGTGTGTTAGGGATAAATGGTTATCTATGAAGCTGAGGATTTTTCTTGTGTATGTGTGTGGTACTAGGGATGGAACCCAGGGACATTCTACCTCTGAGCTACATCCCCAGCCCTATTTTTTATTCTTTATTTTTGAAACAGGGTCTCACTAAGTTGCAGGGGGTGTCACTAAGTTGCTGAGGCTGGCTGGGAACCTGCAATTCTGTCTCAGCCTCCCAAGTACTGGGATTATAAGCGTGTGCCACCACGCCCAGCTCTTTTTTTATTTTTCTAAATTGTTTTTTGTGTGTGTGTGTGGTGCTGGGGATTGATCTCAGGAGAGTTCTACCTCTGAGCCACACCCAGACCTATTTTATTTTTTAGTTTGAAACAGGATCTCGCTAGGTTTCTGAGAGTCTCGCTAAATTTTCGAGGCTTCCCTCAAATCTGCGATCCTCCTGTCTCAGCCTCCCAAGTATTGGGATTACAAGCATGCGCCACCACGCTCAGCTTTATTTTTCTAAGACAAGACAGGAAGTCTCTCACTGAATTGTTGAAGTGAGCTTCAAACTTGCAATCCTCCTGCCTGACTCCCATAATTTTTCTTATCTGGTCCAAAGGACTAAGCCCAGAGCCTTGCACATGCTAGGCAAGCACTCCACCACTATGCAACACTCTAGTCCCACCCCCGCCCCTTTATTTTTTAGGGTCTTGCTAAACTATATGGCTGGCTTCAAATTTGCAATCTTCCTGCCTCAGCCTTGCTTTTACTTTTTGTTTTGTTTGTTTTGTACTGAGGATTGAAATCAGGGGCATTGAAACCTCTGGGCTACACCCCTAGCCTTTCTTCTTTTTTTTTTTTTTGGTACTGAGGATTGAACCCAGAGTCATTCTACCTCCGAGCTACACCCCCAGCCATATTTTATTTTTATTTTGAAACTGGGTCTCGATAGGTTGATGAGAGTCTTACTACTTGCTGAGGCTGTCCTCAAACCTGCAATCCTCCTGCCTCAGCCTCCCAAGTACTGGGATTACAGGCATGTGTCATCATCCCTGGTGGACTGAACCCAGGGTCATTCTACCTCCAAGTTATAACCCCAGCCCTTTTTACTTTGTTTTGAAACAGGGTCCTGCTAGGTTGCAAAGTCTTGCTATGTTGCTGAGGCTGGTCTTCAATCTGCGAACCTCCTGTCTCAGCCTCCCAAGTACTCAAGTACTCGCATTACAAGCTTTTTTGGGGGGGTACTAGGGATTAAACCCAGGAGAATTCTACCTCCAAGTTACACCCCCAGCCCTATTTTTTATTTTGAAACAGGGTCCCACTAGGTTGATGAGTGTCTCACTACTTGCTGAGGCTGTCCTTGAACCTGTGACCCTCCTGTCTCAGCCTCCCAAGTACTAGGATTACAGGCGTGCCCCACCACATCTGACTTCAGGCTTTTTTTTTTTTTTTTTTTTTTTT
>PVJS01028401.1:0-13209 GCA_004027185.1 Glis glis | reverse complement strand
GCCACCACGCCAAGCTTGCTTCAGGCTATTTTTATTTTTTATTTTGTGGTACTGAGAAATGAACCCAGAAGAGTTCTATCTCTGAGCTACACCCCCAGCACTATTTTATTTTTTATTTCTGAAACAGTCTCACTTGTTTTTTATTTTGAAACAGGGTCTCTCTCTAAATTACCGAGGCTGGCCTCGAACCTGTAATTCTCCTGTCTCAACCTCCCAAGTACTGGGATTATAGGTGTGCACCACCATGCCCAGCCCTGCTTTCTCCTTTCTCCTGTCTCTCCCCACCTTTGGAAGGTAGACTCCAGAAGAGCTGAAACCCTATCATCTTGCTCTCCTGTTTTACCCCAATGTAATTGTTATTTTTTTTTTTTGTAATGGAGATTGAACCCAGGGGCATTCTACTAATTAGCTATGTCTCCCAGCCCTTTTTATTTTTTGTTTTGAAACAAGGTCTCACTAGGTTGCTGAGAGTCTCAGTAAATTGCTGAGGCTGGTCTGTATTCTCCCTTGAATGTGTATCCCCACTTTTCCTAAATAAAACCTGTCTTTGTCTCTGGCGCATGCTGAAATTCTTTTCAACACGGAAGTCAAGGACCCCCAAAGGTCCTGAGGTGAGTTTCCCATCCCCACACCTGGGAGACCGGCGAGGGGTGGGTCAACCTCCTTCCTTATGCCCTCTAAGGGCACAGTGTATCCCTTATGTTATCGTATTCACCCCATTTGAAATCATGTACGGGAGACCCCCTCCACTGGCTCCTAAACTTAAGAACACCCAAATGGCCAAAATTGATAATCATAATCTTATGCAATCTCTCAAAGCCCTGGTATGACCCTAGGAGCTATCCATCGGACAGTCCAGAGTTTCCACCCCGGAGCTGCTGGAGACCACACGCCTAGACATTCCTACCACCTCGGTGACTGCGTGTGGGTAAAGAAGCATCAACCGCAGGCGTTGGGACCTCGCTGGGCCCGCCGGTTCACCATCATCCTGACTACGCTGATGGTAGTAAAAGTAGACAGGTTAAAGCCCTGGTTACATTACTCCCAGCTCAAGCCTGCTGCTACTCCACCTGCTGACGAAACATGGAAAATCCAGCGATCTGAAGACCCACTAAAGATAAGACTCATTTGATCCTCACGCTCTTAACTCTGTTTTCATACACTGCAGGACTCAACCTCCATAAGCCTGAAACCTCTAAACGGGAGCTGCGTGATTACGCCTCGGGGGAGGTGTGGGTCTCTCTTACCACCGATGCTCAACCCATTTTCAAGGTAGATTTATGTCAGATCTTAAGAGGATATTGTATTTTCTGTGGGTCTACACAGGAAACTAAACAAATCTGTAACAGCATTGACCAAAAGGGCTTGCAGACAACTCAGTTCTATGCTTGTCCCTCCAAGGGAGCTCCAAGTTGTCACAGAACCATCGGTAGACAGTATCACTGTGCTGAGAATGTGAGACCATGGTCCCCTGGCATAATGATGACTCCCACGCGTCCTATTCCACAGACTAGACGGGCGGCCGCTCCCATCCTTGTCTTGCTCATGGTCGGTCTAGGTATTGCCAGTTCTACCGCAGTGGAAACCTCTGCATTAATCCTGGGGGACGCAAACTACAAGAGTTTAAGTGCTGCCATAAATCAAGACCTTGGGCATTTAGAAGTCAATCAGCAGATTAGAAACTTTGGTCGATTCTCTAGCCAAAGTTGTATTACAAAACAGACATGGGCTAGACCTCTTCATGAAGGAAGGAGATCTATGTGCCACATTAGGGGAGAATTGTTGTTACTATGCCAATCAGGAATAATCCGTGAGACTTTAGCTCTAGTAAGGAAGAACATCAAAGAAAGAGAAAGGGCTGCTGGGCGTGGTGGCGCACGCTTGTAATCCCAGTACTTTGGGAGGCGGAGACCGGAGGATCCGGGTTCGCAGCCAGCCTCAACTCTCTCTCTCTCCCTCTCTACTTAATGAGGCCCTCCGCAACTTCGTGAGACCCGGTTTCAAAATAAAGTATAAAAAATAGGGCCGGGGGCGTAGCGCGGAGGTAGAACACCCCTGGGTTCAATCCCCGGTACCGCAAAAAAAAAAAAAAAAAGAAAGAGAAAAGGCTCTAAGTCAGGAACAAAACAGGTTTCAGTCCATGTTCTCATGGTCGCCCTGGTTGGCCACCCTCTTTATCGGCCTTAGCAGGCCCAGTGATATTAATCCTATTAGCCCTCCTCGTTGGCTCATGTGTGTTCAATGGGCTAACACCTTATATTCAAAACCATATAGGATCCGTCAAGGTACTGCTCCTCCGCCAACATTATACGCCATTACCCCTAGACCAGGATGAGTCAAGGATTTGACCATGCACCTAAAACTAGTGGGGAATGAGATAGCTAGACTGACTGTAAAACCCACACCATCTTAGGTTAAATGACTAAGCAAATGGAAAGTCCCCAGAAGAAGAAAAAAACCTATAGTTCCCAGAATGTGATCTCTAGGTAAATACCAGCCCTCCCATAAATTGTCCCAGATTCCAGGGATAGATAACCCTTGTAACTGCTAGATTTAATGTCTGTAATTGTTTGCTCATCCCCACCTACAGTTAATGCAATTCTGTGATTTGGACTATAAAAACTCCTTCCTCCTGCTGAACAAGGCTGCTTCCTGGTTAGGGGAGACAGCCCTTGGCTGTGAATAAATGACTCTTTGATTTGGATATGAGCTTTGAGTGGTCTCTCTCGGTGGCTCCCCTACAACAAAGCTACCAAAAAGTTCAAGGATAGATGATCCTTTCCCCAGCCTAATGGAACAATGGAAAACAAGGAGAAATAATGGCTTAGGTCATAATATTCCTTATTATAAAATTAGGAATAATGATACTAGCAGGATGCAGTATAATCCTGTATTAAGGCCTTAGTCCTGAAACAGATAGAGACAGCTCTAACCAAACAATCCTCCATAGATTATCAAAATAATCTCTTGTCAAACACCTTTGAGAGCAAGAGTAGCCATATGTTAATAGAATTTTAAGAGTAATAACGTATAATAAAAGGGGGGAATTGTGAGAATATAATGGTATCTTTTCTGTCAAAGGAGTAGCTTAACTTAAACCGCTATTTTGTAACCTAGTAGGGACTTACATTCCTTCCCAAAATTAGCATCTCTTACGAGACTGCAGATGTCAACCCCTCCCCTGTCTTCCCCTGTAGCTCACTGTGAAGAGTGTAAAGCTGTACTCCCACCAGTAGAAGTACAGCACAAGAGCTTTGCGTCAGGGATATAAGACCCACCAGGTTCTTTGTCAGGTGTGCTCTCCAGTACCTGGCAGCACCCTTTTTTTGAAAGAAGGTAAAATTGCCTTACCAAGCTGGGCGTGGTGGCGCACGCTTGTAATCACAGTACTTGGGAGACTGAGACAGGAGGATCGCAGGTTCGTGGCCATTCTTAGCTACTTAATGAGGCCCTCCAAAACTTAGTGGGACCCTGTGGGACCCTGTTTCAAATAAAAGAATAAAAAATAGTGCTGGGGGTGTAGCTTGGAGGTAGAACAGTCCTGGGTTCAATCCCCAATACAAGCACCAGGCGTGGTGGCACACGCTTGTAATCCCAGTACTTGGGAGGTGGAGACCGGAGGATCCGGATTCCCGGCCAGCCTCAGCTACTTAGTGAGGCCCTCCGCAACTTCGTGAGACCCGGTTTCAAAATAAAATATAAAAATAGGGCTGGGTATTTGGCTCACAGGTAGAACGCCCCTGAGTTCAATCCCCAGTTCTGCAAAAAAAAAAAAAAAAAAAAATAGGTCCAGGGTTGTAGCTCAGAGGTAAAATGCCCCTGGGTTCAATCCCCGGTACCACACACACAAAAAAAAATCCCCAACAAATAAATAAAATTAAAAGGGTTGGGGGTATAGCTCAGAGGTAAAATGCCCCTGTGTTCAATCCCCAAGTAGCACAATCAGTACAGCTGGGGTATAGCTCTGAGGTAGAACGCCCCTGGGCTCAATCTGATAAAGGGTGGGAAACAGTGGTAAGGGCCAGAGCTGGCAGCCCTCCCTGATTTCTGACTTAAGACTGATCAGGGAGGGATTGAAAATGGATCAATCAAGGCCCTGATCTAAGGAATTGGAAACTGGCAGCAGGGGGTAGTGGCACATGCCTGTGACCCCAGTACATGGGAGGCTGAGACAGGAGGATCGCAGGTTCGCAGCCAGCCTCAGCTACTTAGTGAGGCCCTCCGCAACTTAGTGAGACCCTGTTTCAAAATAAAGAATAAAAAATAGGGCTGGGGGTGTAGCTCGGAGGTAGAATGTCCCTCAGTTCAATCCCCAGTACCAGTAAATAAATAAATACACCAATGTAGGCCCCAAATCAGAATTAGAGGACAGCCCTCAACCCCTTCAAAAAGCCTTCATTAGAGACAGGTGCGGTGGCGCATGCCTATAATCCCAGTACTTGGGAGTCTGAGACAGGAGGATGGCAGGTTCACAGTAAGCCTCAGCTATTTAGTGAGGCCCTCTGCAACTTAGGGAGACCCTGTTTCAAAATAAAGAAAAATAGCCAGGCGTGGTGGCGCATGCTTGTAATCCCAGTACTTGGGAGGTGGAGACAGGAGGATCCAGGTTCACGGCCAGTCTCAGCTACTTAGTGAGGCCTCCGCAATTTAGTGAGACCCTGTTTCAAAATCAAGAATAAAATATAGGGCTGGGGGTGTAGCTCGGAGGTAGATTGCCCTTGGGTTCAATCCCCGGAACCACACACACAAAAAAAACCCCACAAAATAAAGAATACAAAAATAGGACTGGGGTTGTAGCTCAGAGGTAGGTAGAATAGTCCTGGTTCAATTCCCAGTTAAAGAGGGAAGGAGGGAGGGAGGGAGGAAAAATAGTGCTGGGGGTGTACCTCAGAGGTAGAATGCCCTTGGGTTCAATCCCCAGTAACACACACACACACACACACACACACACACACACACACACACACACAGAAAATGTCTAGCCAAAGCCAGGCACAATGGTACATGTCTGTAATCCAGGTACTTGTGAGGTTGAGGATTGCAGGTTTGAGACCAGCCTTAGGCACCACCTAGTGAGACCCTGTTAGAAAATAAAAAATAGAGCTGGGCGTGGTGGCACACGCAGTACTTTGGGAGGCGGAGACCAGAGGATCCGGGTTCGCGGCCAGCCTCAGCTTTCTCTCTCTCTCTCTCTCTACTTAGTGAGGCCCTCCGCAACTTTGTGAGACCCAGTTTCAAAATAAAGTATAAAAAATACGGCCGGGGGTGTAGCATGGAGGTAGAATGCCCCTGGGTTCAATCCCCGGTACCGCAAAAGAAAAGAAAAAATACAAAGGGCTAGTGGTGTAGCTCAGAGGTAGAAGGACCTTGGATTCAATCTCCAGTATCACAAAATTTATTTTTTTTTGGTATTGGGAATTGAACCCAAGGACCTTCTACCTCTGAGCTACACTCCCAACCTTATTTTATTCTTTTATTGTGAAACAGGGTCTAAGTTGTGGAGAGCCTCACTAAGTTGTTGAGACTGGCTGCACACCTGCGATCCTCTTGTCTCAGCTTCTCAAGTACTGGGATTACAGCCCATTTTTTACTTTGAAACGGTATTGCTATGTTGCGGAGGCTGGCCTCGAACCTGTGATCCTCCTGACTCAGCCTGCCAAGGGCAGTGATTATAGACCATGCCTGGCTAAAAATCTTAATTGATGCCGAGGCTCTCTCAGTCATTAACACTCTTGTCCTTTCTTCAAGAAATTCAAACACCAACAGAGCCTGATTCAATTCTTCATTTTGCATCTAGGGAAGACTGTCCTTTCCATATACAAGTTTTCCATGTTCTAGTTTAGTTTCTTTCTTTCTTTTTTTTAGTTTAGTTTCAAAAACTACAAACATGTTGAAATAAAAACTTGAAATTTTACAAATAAAAAAAATGTGGGAGGCTCCTAACATCACAGTATGAGGCAGTGACTAGTGTGGCTTCCACATCACCCCACCTCACCCTTCCTAGTGGCACGCCACTGCAAGATTGCCTTGGCCATCATGGTCTGTCACATTTGCAGCAGAGCCTGAACTAATACCAAGGCAGGCTGTCTCCTCCAAAGAAAGCCTAACTGTCTTCAGCAACAGAGTTCCTGTAGAGGCAGACTCGGTCCTGGGAGGGCAGGGCTGTGCTGGCCCAGGGTTCTCCCACGCAGCCCAGTGGCATTTGCAGATCAATACTGAAAACTGCGCTTTGTCTGGATATCATCGAGAATCTGCTGTAGCTCCTCATCTTCAAACCGCCCCTCCAGGCTGCAAGAAGACAAAAGACGTGAGTGACTTAGCGACTGGCAGTGTTCCCACATTCTTCTTTTTTGGTACTGAGGTTGAACCCAGGGCAGTCTACCTCCAAGCTACACCCCCAGCCCATTTTACTTTTTGTTGGGAAACAAGGTCTCGCTAAGTTGTTGAGGCTGGCCTCGAATCTGAGAGTACATGTTAAGCACCCATTCTACCCCTGAGGTAGACCACAGCGCCTTTTTTATTTATTTATTTTGGGGGGATGGGGTATTGAACCCAGGGACATTCTTATTCCTAGCTACACCCCAGCCCTTCTGTTTGTTTGTTTATTATTTATTTATTTATTTATGTATTTATTTTTGTGGTACTGGGGATTGAAGCCGGAGCATTCTACCTCCGAGCTACACCCCCAGCCCTATTTTTTTATTCTTTATTTTGAAACAGGGTCTCACTAAGTTACGGAGGGCCTCACTAAGTAGCTGAGGCTGGCCGAGAACCCGGATCCTCCTGTCTCAGCCTCCCAAGTACTAGGATTAGAAGCGTGCGCCACCACGCCACCCGGCTTTATTTTTTATTTTGAAACAGGGTCTCACTAAGTTGCTGAGGATCTCACCAAGATACTGAGGTTAACCTCAAAACTGCAATCCTAGCCGGGCGTGGTGGCGCACACTTGTAATCCCAGTACTTTGGGAAGCGGAGACCAAAGGATCCAGGTTCGCGGCCAGCCTCAGCTCTCTGTCTCTCTTTCTCTCTCTCCCTGTCTCTCTCTCTCCCTGTCTCTGTCTCTGTCTCTCTCTCTATGTCTACTTAGTGAGGCCCTCCACAACTTCGTGGGACCTGGTTTCAAAATAAAGTATAAAAAATAGGGCCAGGGGTATAGCGTGGAGGTAGAACGCCCCTGGGTTCAATCCCCCGTACCGCAAAAAAAAAAAAAAACTGCAATTTTTCTGTGTCAGCCTACCAAGTACTGGGTACACAGAAGTGCATCACTGTGCCTAGCCCACAGCCTGTTTGTTTGTTGATTGGTTGTACTAGGAATTGAACTTAAGGGCAGTCTACCACGCAGCCCTTTTTATATTTTTGTTTTGAAACAGGGTCTTGCTAGGACGCTGAGTCTTGCTACAGTGCTGAGGCACAGCGCCCAGCTTAGACACAGTAATTCTATTGGCAGGAATTTATCCAATACACATAGAATTCACATAGAATTCATCACAAGTGGTACTAACCTTGGGATCAGAGCCTTGGACTCCTCAGCAGTCTCTGGGCAAAGGTTGGCCAAACAGGCCAACTCAAACTTATGCAGCTTTTTCTGGAGCAGCAAGCTGATCACAGGAGATAAAAACCAAAACAAAACAAAAAATATCAGCAAATAAATAATAGGAAAAAGGAGATCAAATGCAGCTGGCAAAGAAGAAAAGAAAGCTTTAATGTTTTGATGATGGTCATGTGGACTGTAGAATCCCACTTTGAAATCGCTTCCTGTTACAGTCCCGAAGAACAGCATGCTCGGGGCAAGTGGGCAGAGGCAAGGACCCTGAAGTCCAGCCTGGAGGAGCACCTGCCACGGCAGCTGGGGAAGGCCACGATACATCTGGAGTACCTTAAAACCTTTCCCCAAGAATTGATTGTGTTGCTCTCTGCTCTTTTTTTTTTTTGTGTGTGTGGTACCGGGGATTGAACCCAGGGGCGTTTTACCTCCAAGCTACACCTCTGGCCCTATTTTTTTTTTTTTTTTTGCGGTACGAGGGATTGAACGCAGGGGCGTTCTACCTCCGCGCTATGCCCCCGGCCCTATTTTTTATACTTTATTTTGAAACTGGGTCTCACGAAGTTGCGGAGGGCCTCACTAAGGAGAGAGAGAGAGAGCGAGAGATGGAGAGAGAGAGAGCGAGAGGGCTGAGGCTGGCTGCGAACCCGGATCCTCCAGTCTGCACCTCCCAAAGTATTGGGATTACAAGCGTGCACCACCACGCCCGGCCCCGGCCCTATTTTTTATCCTTTATTTTGAAACAGGGTCTCACTAAGTTGCGGAGGGCCTCACTAAGTAGCTGAGGCTGGCCGCGAACCCGCATCCTCCGGTCTCCGTCTCCCAAGTACTGGTATTACAAACTTGCGCCACCACGCCCAGCTGCTCTCTGCTCTTTTAACTGCTCCTCCCAGCTTCTTTCTTAGTAAGTTTTATTAAACTCATAGTCTTAGATGTCTATCTGGTATTTTTTTTGGGGGGTACTGGAGATTGAACCCAGGGGTATTCTATCTCTGAGCTACACCCCCAGCTCTATTTTTTGTTCTTTATTTTGAAACAGGGTGTCACTAAGTTGTGGAGAGCCTCCCTAAGTAGCTGAGGCTGGCCGCGAACCTGCGATCCTCCTGTCTCACTAGGATTACAAGCGTGCCCCACCACACCTGGCTCTATCTGGTATTTTGACATAGGTACTTCTTTGATATACAGCATACTTTACTTTGTGCAAATCCACATGTACACTGCATTTGGGTTTAGCATGTCTAAGTCTCTGGGTTCAATCTCTAGCACCCAGAAACAAAACAAAACAAAAACGTTCAAAAGGGCCAGGCGTGGTGGTGCATGCCTGTAATCCCAGTACTTGGGAGGCTGAGACAGGAGGATTGCAGGTTCAAGGATAGCTTCAGCAAGTAGTGAGACTCTCATCAACCTAGTGAGACCCTGTTTCAAATTAAAAATAAAATGGGGGGGAGGGACACCAAGAGCTGTGTGCATGTATGTTAACATCAAACTGATACTCATTGTGATGTGAGACTACAATGCACCAATAAAAACATAAAAAAATAAAATAAAATAGGGCTGGGGTGTACCTCGGAGGTAAAATGCACCTGGGTTCAATCCCCTATACCTCCCACACACAAAAATTAGAGGGTGGTAGCCAGGGGTGGTGGCGCACGCTTGCAATCCCAGTACTTGCGAGGCTGAGATAGGAGGATTGCAGGTTTGCAGCCAGCCACAACTACTTAGTAAGGCCCTCCGCAACTTAGTGAGACCTTGTTTCAAAATAAAGAATAAAAATAAGGCTAGGAGTGTATCTTGGAGGTAGAATGCCCCTGGGTTCACTTCCCACCTAAAAAAATTGTCAAGGATCAAACCCAGGGCCTGTTGCATGCTAGGGAAGGGCTCTACTACTAACACAGATCCCCAGCTCAATTTTTAAATTGTTTGATATAGAAAGTATTTTATTTAAATTAAATCCACACAAATTTTCTGGAAAAAGAGGAAGGGAGCAATATTCTACCTGCAGAATTCCAACAGTCTGGATTGATAGAAAGTGTCTTTTAGCACTTACCTACGGACGCTGGCGATGGTTTCTCTGTTTTTGAAACGACTGAAACGGCCCGTGTAGGTTAGAGTTTTCATGAAGACTCCGGAGAGTTCCTGCTCATCCTCTGCACTCTCGTTCTGTTGTTTTCGATGCTCCAGAAGCATATGAACTTCTGAATTTAGAAGTGTCTCCGCCGTTTCAAACTCTGTTTGTGACAAGGTTAAATTTTGGCTGAAAGTATTCCTTCCAAAGTCCACTTAGAGCTGTTCACTTCGCATTTGCACATTTCCTTGTCTCTACAGAAATCCAGGGGCTTAGGCCGGGCGTGGTGGCGCACGCTTGTAATCCCAGTACTTTGGGAGGCGGAGACTGGAGGATCCGGGTT
Organism: Glis glis; assembly: GCA_004027185.1. Lineage (NCBI taxonomy): Eukaryota > Metazoa > Chordata > Mammalia > Rodentia > Gliridae > Glis > Glis glis. The sequence goes on along the minus strand of PVJS01028401.1, from coordinate 3,258 downwards.
CGCGGCCAGCCTCAGCTCTCCTCTCTCTCTCTCTCCCTGTCTCTCTCTCTCTCACTACTTAGTGAGGCCCTCCACAACTTCGTGAGACCCGGTCTCAAAATAAAGTATAAAAATAGGGCCGGGGGCGTAGCGCGGAGGTAGAACGCCCCTGCGTTCAATCCCCGGTACCGCAAAAGAAAAACAAACAAACAAAAAAAAGAGAAATCCAGGGGCTTACTGCTCCTTATCTTTGCTTTCATCCACACAAGAGTATCAGCAGTGTACATGAGATACTAAATCTTAGCTCATTTGGGTGAAACATTTTTTCTTTTCAAATCCCAGGACTTGGCAGGAGGATCACAGGTTCAAGGACAGAATCAGCAACTTAGCAAGACCCTGTTTCAAAGTAAAAAATAAAATAGAGCGGGGCATGGTGGCGCATGTTTGTAATCCCAGTACTTGGGAGGCTAACACTGGAGTATCCGGGTTCGTGGCCAGCCTCAGCTACTGAGTGAGGCCCTCCACAACTTTGTGAGATCGTATTTCAAAATAAAGAATAAAAAACAGGGCAGGGGGTGTATCCTGGAGGTAGAATGCTCCTGGGTTCAATACCGGTACTGCAAAAAAAAAAAAAAAAGAAAATAGGGCTAGAGATGCAGATCAGAGGTAGAATGACCAGGGGTTCAATTCCCAGTACCAAAAAAAATCCATTTTGTAGTACTGGGGATTGAACCCGGGGACATTCTACCTCTTAGCTACACCACTAGCCCTCCTAATTTTTATTTTCTAACAGGGTCTCACTAGGTGGTGCCTAAGGCTGGCCTCAAACCTGCAATCCTCAGCCTCACAAGTACCTGGATTACAGACATGTGCCACTGTGCCTGGCTTCAGCTAGCCATTTTCTTCTTTTTTCTTTTTTGCGGTACCGGGGATTGAACCCAGGGGTGTTCTACCTCCGCGCTACACCCCCGGCTGTATTTTTTATACTTTATTTTGAAACCGGGTCTCACGAAGATGTGGAGGGCCTAAGTAGAGAGAGAGAGAGAGAGAGAGAGAGAGAGAGAGAGAGAGGGAGAGATAGAGAGAGAGAGAGCTGAGGCTGGCCACGAACCCGGATCTTCCAGTCTCCACCTCCCAAAGTACTGGGATTATAAGCATGCGCCACCACGCCCGGCTTCAGCTAGCCATTTTCTAATTTTGTGTGTGTGTGTGTGTGTGTGTGTGTTTGTGTGTGTGTGTGTGTGTGTGTGGTGTTGGTGGTGGAACCCAGGGACATTCTATCTCCTAGCTATCCCCCCATCCTTATTTTTTTATTTTAATTTTTTTTGTGTGTGATACTGGGGATTGAACCCAGGGGCATTCTACCTCTGGACTACACCCCCAGACCTATTTTTTATTCTTTATTTTGAAACAGGGTCTCACTAAGTTACGGAGGGTCTCACTAAGTAGCTGAGGTTGGCCTTGAACCTGTGATCCTCCTGTCTCAGTCTCCCAAGTATTGGGATTACATGCATGTGCTACCACACCTGTTGAACATGCTATTAAATAAAGGCTCTTCATTATCCTAATCAGATCAGTTACTGATTTCGAATCAGAGCACATCACTAATTACTCCCCTGTATCCTGCACTAACTCATCTTTACAGTTCTTTTTTTGCAGTACTGGGAATTGAACCCAGGGGCATTCTACCCCCGAGTTACACCCCCAGCCCAATTTTACTTTTTTATTTTGAAACAGGGTCTCACTAAGTTGCTGAGGCTGGCCTCGAACCTGTGATCCTCTTGTCTCAGTCTCCAAAGTACTCATATGACAGGAGTGCACCGCCACCAAGCCCCGTCCTCATTTTTTAATGTTCCACCTCCCTGACTCTCGGCTCACCCCCTCTCCTTTCCCTTATTCTCTCTTTAAAACGCCCAGAAATTCCGTAGAAACCGAAGTTGACTTCAGTTCACCCTGGACTCTTCTACTTCAATATATTACTGATTACAGTCTGGCCTGGGGTGGGAATGTAGCTCAGAGGTGGAGCACTTGTCGCTTACGCGAGATACCCTGAGTTCCATACCCAGTAACGAAAAAATATCTGTCTAGACTACATTAGTGTAGTTTATCTCTTGGCGCTGACTTATCTGTCCAGCACCTCGCAAGCAGTTAACAGAGAAAACAAAGTTCTAAAAGGAGGCAGCCAGAAGCCGTCCCGGACAGACTGGCGTTGGCTGCCTGGGGTCGCAAGGAGGCGGGTGTGGAGTTAAGGTAAGATGGCCCTCCCTACCAGGCACTAACCAAAGTCACGCCAAGACCCCGCCGCGCCCAGGCGGCCCTCGGGGTGGCGGTCCCCGCTCCGCGCCCCTCTGCGCGCTGACCGCCCGGGCGCGGCGGACGAGCCCCGGCCGGGGCACAGCGAGGCTGCAGAGTGGCGGCGCCCCAGGCCCACCTTTGGGAAAGATCAGCTGCGACGCGTCCTCCTCCACGTCTCCCGCCCGCAGATCGCTGCCGCCCGCAGCCATGGCCGCACCGCTCCGCCACACCGCCGGAACCCGAGACGGGGGCGGGCGAATGCCTCCGGAAGGGGCGTGGCGCGCCGGTGGGCGGGACCGGAAGTGCCTCTGCGGAGGCGGGGACGCGAGGCTCCGCCCCCAGCGAGGAGCGCCCTGGCCTGGGTTTCCTTTATTTTTTTAATGGTACTGGAGATTGAACCCAGGGGCAATCTACCTTCCAGCTTCACCCCCAGCCCTATTTTTTATTCTTCATTTTGAAACCGGGTCTTACCAAGTTGCAGAGGGCCCCACTAAGTAGCTGAGGCTGGCCGCGAACCTGCGATCCTCCTGTCTCAGCCTCCCAAGTACTGGGATTACAAGCGTGTGCCACCACGCCCGGCTCGTATTTTATTTTTTATTTGGAAACGGAATCAATAAACTGCTGAGGGCCTCGCTAAATTGCTGAGGCTGGCTTCTACCCTGCAATCCTCCTGCCTCAGCCTCCCAAATTCTGGGAATACAGGGGTGCGCCACAACGCCCAGCTTGATTATCTAGTATTTCTGAAGATGTGGACAGTAATATTGAAAGGATGTGTGTGCCGGGCGTGGTGGCGCACGCTTGTAATCCCAGTACTTTGGGAGGCGGAGACCGGAGGATCCGGGTTCGTGGCCAGCCTCAGCTCTTGCTCTGTCTCTCTCTCTCTCTCTCCCTGTGTCTCTCTCTCTGTCTCTCTCCATAGGCCCTCCGCAACCTCGTGAGACCCGGTTTCAAAATAAAGCATAAAAAATAGGGCCGGGGGTGTAG
>PVJS01028400.1:0-25526 GCA_004027185.1 Glis glis | reverse complement strand
CAGATCTGCTTTCCTCGGAACGAGTCGCGCACACTCTACGTGGCTTCTTCCTTTTTATCTAAGTCCGCACCTATCAGAATTCTGCTGCCTACATTCAGGGCAGGGCTTTCTCTTTAATCTGCTGTTACACACCCAAAATCACATAATCTTGGGTGTGTCATGATCAGGTCAAGTTGACAACTTAGATTAACTATCACAGTGCCTTATTTGCGGACCTTTGCATATCCTCCTAAGCATACTACCTTCATCCTTGGTCAAATTCTGTCTTTTCTTCTACATTTTTATATTTTTTCAGTTTCATTGATGTGTAACTGACAAAAATTGCATATATTCAAGGTAAACAAGGCAATAATTCAATGTATGCACACACTGTGTAATGATTATCACAAATTAATTAGTCCATATTCCAAAACGCATAGTTACCATGTATGTGTGTGTTTACATGCACATGTGTGTGTTGTGCACAAATACACATGCATGCATGGTGAGAACATTGAAAATCTGCTCTGTTAGCAAATTTCAAGAATATGGCCACCAGCCTGTATTCTAGATCTCCAGAACTTATAAATTGTGTGTGTGTGTGTGTGTGTGTGTGTGTGTGTGTACCTGAGGATTGAACCCATGAGCATTCTACCTCTGAGCTACACCCCAAGCCCTATTTAATTTTTATTTTGAAAGAGGGTCTCACTCAGTTGCTGAGGCTGGCCTCGAACCTCCGATCATCCTGTCTCAGCCTCCCAAGTACTGGTATTACAGGCATGAACCACCATGCCCGGCTCAGAACTTATAAATCTTAAAATTAAAAGTTTGTATACTAGCCGGGTGTGGTGGCGCACGCTTGTAATCCCAGTACTTTGGGAGGCCGAGATCGGAGGATCCGGGTTCGCAGCCAGCCTCAGCTCGCTCTCTCTCTCTCTCTCTCCCTCTCTCTCTCTCTCTCTCTCTCTCTCCTTCTCTCCGTCTCTCTCTCTCTCTCTCTCTCTCCTTCTCTCCGTCTCTCTCTCTCTCTCTCTCTCTCTCTACCTAGTGAGGCCCTCCGCAACTTCGTGAGACCCGGTTTCAAAATAAAGTATAAAAAATAGGGCCGGGGGTGTAGCACGGAAGTAGAACGCCCCTGGGTTCAATTCCCGGTACCACAAAAAAAAAAGTTTGTATACTTAACATAGCATCTGCCTATTTCTCTCACCTTCCAAAACCCTGGCAATCACCATTCAATTGTCTGTTTCTATGAACTTGACATAATGTGATCATGCAGTATTCGTCTATGTCTGACTTATTTCATTTAACATAATGTCCTCTAGGTTGATTCATGTTGTCACAAATGTCAGGATTCCTGTCTTTGTAAGGCTGAATAATATTCAATTGTATATAAATACATAATACATTTTCCCTATTCATTCATCCATTGATGAGCCTTAAATTGTTTTCATTAGCTATTGTGAATAATGCCACAACGAATATATAAGTTTAGATCTATCTATATCTAGATACTGATTTTATTTCCTTCAGATATATACCCAGTTGTGAGTTTGTTGGACTGTATGGTAGTTGTATAGTGGTTCTGTTTTTAACTTTTTTAAAGTTTTGAAACAGGATCTCTCTAGGTTGCTGAGAATCTTGCTAAATTGCTGAGGTTGGCCTCGAATCTGCAATCCTCCTGTCTTAGCCTCCCCAGTACTAACCACCACACCTGGCTATTTTTAATTTTTCAATGGATACTGTTTTCCATCATGGCTATAGTTATTAACATTCCCACCGACACTTTCCTCCACATCCTCACCAATACTTTTTTATCTCTGCTTATCATTGTGACAATAGGCATTCTCAGAAGTGTGAGGTAATATCTCATTGTGGTGTGTGTGTATGTGTGTGTGTTTTGTGTGTGTATTGTGTATGTGTATTGAACCCAGAGAGCTTCTATCACTGAGCTACATCTCCAGATCTTTTTGTTTTGTTGTGTTGTGTTGTGTTGTGTTTTGAAGCAGGTCCATCTAAATTAGCACACGCTGGCCTCAAGCCTGCCATTCTGCTGTCTCACACTCCCAAGCACTGGGTTCACAGGCCAGTGCTTCTCAAGTTTGACACACATTAGAATCTTCTGGAATGCTAGTTCAAAAGTTAATCTCTTTCCCAATGTCAGTGATTCCAAATCCTTTTGAATCTTGGGTCTCAGAATCTTCCCTGATAAACATGCCCTGGGAACTCAACACCAGATAGTAAGAGGAACATATTTTTAGCAAATGGTCATGAAAAAAATTGAAGAACTCACCACAGTTTGAAGTGGAGCAGTCCACATAAGGCACAAGCTTAGGTTTTGCATCCTAAGATGCACAATAGAGAAGGGTGTCATTTCCCATCCAATGTGTGCAGGAGACAGACCTGCAACACCCACCTCAAACTTTGGGCACAAGAGCAAAACTCACACACCTGATAAAAAGGGCTCAGCAAAAGTTCTTCCACTTGGGACAAGTCCTTGGTAGATTACAAAAATAAAAGAACAAGAAGACAGTGAAACAACGCCAGAATCATTCATCAAAGTCAGACCATGCTGGTGTGGCCTCCTTTCTCTGTGCTGTGTGTCAGCCTCTGTGGCAGCCTGGACATCCCATGTGGACTCTAATGAGCTATCCCCTGGGAGTGACTTTACTCAAGAAGGTGACTACTGTCTCGGACAGTTCAAAGAACTCAAGAATTATTTTTTAACAAATCCTCTTGTAATGGTTGAAATCCCAGCATTCATTGATCTTCACTTTGGAAGCTGGCACCCATAACTCACAGGACGGGTGATAAAATTGACAATCTGCTACAGTGGAACTCACGCAGGTGTTATTAACTTTTACCACATTGATCTCAACTAGATCACTGTCAGCAATGTTGTGGTAACAATTGATTTTTCCAGGTCAGAGAGAATTCTCAGCTTACTTATTTTCATTTCTCCAAAGACTTTCTGACTCTCTCTTTCTCTGCTTTTGCTTTTGCTCAAAGGTTCATGGCAGCTTTTCTTTCTTCTTGCTCTCTCATTTCAATTTGTAAATAGCATGCATTTAAGCATAATATTTAGGGAGGAAAGGCAATGTGACTTAGTAGCTTCAAAAATAACTCATCCAAGCAGATAAATTTAGCAGCTGTAGAAGACGTTAAATAAGCATTGAGAAAGAAGGACTTTCCAATGCATTTGAACATGATGCATTTCAACCATATGTGGCCCGCTGTTGTGAACAAAATTGTATCCCCCCCCAAATTTTTATGTTTGCCCTTAACTTCCAGTGTGACTGTGTGTGGAGGTAGAGCCTTTAAGAAGGTAAAGATTTTAAAGATGGGTCCCTAATCCAATATAACTGATGCCCTTCTAAGAGACACCAAGCCGGGCATGGTGGTACATGCCTGTACCTGTAATCCTAATACTTGGGAGGCTGAGACAGGAGGATCACAGGTATGAGGATATGAGGACAGCCCCAGCAACTGAGTGAGACCCTCAGTAATTTAATGAGAACCTGTTTCAAAATAAAAAATAAAATAGGGCCAGGAGTATAGCTTGAAGGTAGAACACCCCTGGGTTCAATCTCCAGCACCACCAAATCGAGAGAGACAGACAGACAGACAGATAGACCAGGGATGCATGTACACAGAGATAGGGCTATGGGAAGACACAGTGAGAAAGGAGTGTGAAGGTGGCCATCTGAAAGCCAAGGAGAGAGGCCTCAGGAAAAACCAAACATACCAACACCATGATCTTGGGCTTCTAGCCTTGGATGATGAGAAAATAAACTTCTATTGTTTAAACCACCCAGTCTGCACTATGTTGTTATGGCAATCCAAGCTGACTAATACATCTGCCCACCCAATCCCCTTTGAGGAGTACTATGCTGCCATGTCTCCTATAAGGCTTGCCAGGAATGCTGTCTTCCATCAGTACCAGGATGAATCAAGGCACCAAAATGCATATTCCAGACTTGTACATCTGTTTCCCCATGCCCAAAATAGGCACCTGCCTTTCTTCCTGCACACATCTGCACCATGAGCCAGAGACGAAACACAGGCCTTATAGGGATGAATGGAAAGTGGGACTCTGCTATGGCTGGCCTAGCCCTGCAGCTTCCTGGCATCCTGGCCTAGGGCACTGTGACCTTGAACAGGGAAGCTCCATAGAGCTCAGTGCTATTCTCTGGACAACAGATAATAACACCCCACCTCTGAGGGCTGTTACAAGGGCCCAATAGAAAAATATATATCAAAGTGTTTGCATAATGTAAAGTAAAAAATAAACAGATGAACAAACAACTGATAACCAGTATAGCAAGGCTCTGATAGCAGAGGGTTATAAAACCCACACTATTACTTCAAATAGTCCGTTTTAAACTGTTGAATATCCAAGGGGAAAAGTCAGCCTTTCTACTAGCTAGAAATTATATTTATTTTTACAAAACAGTAAGACAGTGGTTCTGTGACAACAGGATGTATAAACTAAAGAGTAATTCCTGAATGTAGGAGTAGGAAAAATTATAAATAACTTAATGTATGAGGAAAAATCAGGAAAACTGTTTCTCTAAAGAATAGGCTCTGGGGAGCTGGGTGCGGTGGTGCACATCTGTAATCCTAGTATTAGGGAAGCTAAGACAGGAGGATTGCAGGTTTGAGGCCAGCCTCAACAACTTAACAAGGCCATTTTTCAAAATAAAATAGTGCTGGGGGTGTGGCTTAGATGTAGTATGCCCCTGGGTTTAATCCCCAGTACCATTAAAAAAAATAGGGCTCTAGGCTCACAAAGTCATGAATCTGACTCCCATTTCATCTTTCTTTTATAGACTGTGTATTGTAGACAAATTACTTAATCTTTCTAAGCCTCTTATGTTTGTTAAGGATTAAACAATGCATGTATATATGATGTATGGTAGTGCTTTTTTGTATAAGAAATGTGTATTATTATTTCTTGTTCTGATTTTACCCAAAACTCATTGTGTGACCTTGAATTCCCCTTTCTAAGCACCTGTTTTCTCACCTAAATGCTAGGACTTCCTTCTCCTCTAACATGCTATGATTTTAAAATAATGAATATTGTAGCTCTGTTGCAAGACTCATAAATAATTCTGTTTTCTTATATAACTGTGAAATAAAACTTATAAGTCAGGACTTAAAAACAGGTGAATTGATTTGAAAATATCTCTCCACAGAAATGTTATACAGGAGCATAAATGGAAAACTGCCACTCCTGAGGCTTTTTCCTCCAGACCAGTTCATCATTCAAAAAATGTTTATCATGTACCTACTATGTGCAGAGCACAGGCCTACAAGTTGGTGGTGTAGACAGGGAGGGCAAAGCTGGCAGTGAGGAACACATGTATGATACGCCTGTAAAGAGTTGGTGGGCTGGGGTGTAGCTTGGCAGTAGAAGACTTGCCTTGTATGCCTGAAGCCCTGGGTTCAATCCCCAGCACCAGCAAAAATAAATTAATTAATTAATAAAGAGTTGGAAGCATTCATACTATACGGAGCAGAGATAGTCAAAAGGTAGGGCACAGTGGTGCACACCTGTAATCCCAGTACTTGGAGGCAGAGACAGGAGGATGGCAAGTTTGAGACTAGCATGCTCTAACTTAGCAAGATTCTATTTCAAAATAAAATAGGCGTGGGGTGTATCTCAGAGGTAAAAACACCCCTGGGTTCAACTCCCAGTACCAAGGAAGGAAGGAGGAAAAGAAGAAAGAAGGAAGGAAGGAAGGTAGGATGGAAGGAAGGGAGGGAGGGAGGGAGGGAGGGAGGAAGACAGGCAGGCAACAGAGTAACCTAAGCATGGAGAGGAGATCAAGGTGCAGAGCTGGATGTTGGTAGCTAATTTTAGGAGAGGGACCAGTTTCCACTAACCACAGCTCCACCCTGCTCTCACATGGGGTTGTCACTAAAGCCACTTTGGCCTCTGTCCTGGTGAGGAGGTTAAGGAGACACCCCTGGCCATAAATGCTGAGCCAAGTGCACCGACTAAGGTTACTCAAAGCTTATCCTTACTTAAGAATTCAAACATTATTCTCTGTTTCGGAAACTAGGCCAGAAGGCGAGAGTCAATGAAATTAACCCCTCTGAGTTTATTTTTCTCATCTATGAAATGAGACCTACTTTACAGGGGTTTGGCAGAAATGAAATCGGGTAATAGATATTAAACCACTTTTAGAAGCTGCACAAATATGAGCTCTCATCGTTGCTGCTGTCATTTGTCTCAAAGGGATTTGCCATGAGAAACAATCCACATCGGTCTGGTTTTGCAGCAGATGGCTGCCAGAAATATCAATAGCAGCAATTTTTCCAGTCATTCTTCACATTCTGCTTAGTGTTCATTATCACCTTTATTGACTTAGCCCAGCTGCAGACACCAGCCCAGCTCCATCATTCTGTCACCGGGACTCTGCTGGGTAATTTGTGGTTTCCAAAGGAGGATGGATGCTGGGGAAGAAATTCAGAGCAACGCAATAGCTGGCATGAGCTGAAGACGGCCTCCTTCCACCTGGCCTCTGCCTCAGAGCCCTCACAGAGGAAGGGCAGAGCTGGTTTCCTCTGACGCTGGGATCAGCAGGGCACACAACAGCGCTGGTGTCTGTCTGCAAGCATGAGAAGAAAGTTGTAGTAGAACTGGTTATTGCTGCAGTGCAAGCATTCTCAGAGGTGCAGAGGTTTAGAAGCAACATGATGCAGTAGGAATCACAGTAGTAATGCGCTCCATGGACTGGGGAAGCACTACGTGCCCGGCTCTCTGCAGAAGCTTGATGAATTGCCCAGGTTCAAATGCCAGTTTTGCCTATTGCTAGCTGTGTGGCCTTGACAATGTTACTGAGCCCCTCTCTGCCTCAGTTTCCTTATCAGCAAAATGTCACTTTTGTGAAAGGATTGTTGTGAGTGTTACAGACATATAGAATGTAAAGCATACATCAATGTAAAATATAAATACATGAGATATAAAAAAATATGTAAAATATGCCCCATATAATATGTGAAACTATATGAATCTGTTAAACAGAGAAATAATGGAGACATATAACCATGTGAATATTAGCATTGATTATGATTATCATTATCAACATTATTATTATTATTATAAATCTCCCATTGGAGTTCTCTATTGTTACTATAACATAGTGGCTTAAAACAACACAATTATCTTACAGCACTTAAGTTCAAAGGCCCTAAAGTCAAGGTGTCAGCAGAGCTGAGTTCCTTCCGGAGACCTCAGGGAGAGCTTGTTTCCTTGCCTCTTCCAGCTCACAGAGGTCATCTGCATTCCTTGGCTCGTGGCCCCTTCTTTGCATTATTCCAATCTCTGCTTCCATCATCACACCTTCCTCTCAGAGCTGCCTCTCTCCTTCTTATAAGGACCCTTGTAATTATATGAGGCCTAACAGAAAAATTCAGGATGATCTTCCCTTATTAAGACTCTTAATTGCATCTGCAAAGTCCCTTTTGCCCTGCAAGGTAATATCTTCACAGGGTTTGGTAATAAAGAGGTAGACATCTTTGGGGAACCATTGTTCTGAAGAGTAATGTATTTGTGTGGGGATTTAAGACTAAGGAAATGAGACTTGGAGAGGTCACAAAAACTCAAAATACCAGAGGTGGTTTCCCAATTCAGGATCTTATTGTAAAACCCACATTCTTGGCTCCAGCTGTTTCTAGACATGGAAATGGAGGCTCTTAGTTAGCTTCCTGACTCTGCTACCAAGCTACTGAAAGGTTCCAAAGAAAGAATGGCTGCAAAGTAGCTTTAAGTGACACTGCATGGGTACAAGGTATCTTTGTTCCAGTTGTGGATGTCCAAAGGGGGAAGCCAGCACTCAAGGAGTGGAAAGACTAGCCAAGGCACATAAGTAAATGGTAGAAGCTAGTCCTGCTCAGCTCCCAGGAAACTAGAGATTAAAGAGGCACTACAAGCCAGGCATGGTGACGTACATCTATAATCCCAGTACTTGGAAGGCTGAGACAGGAGGATTGCAGGTTTCAGGCCAGCCTAAACAACTTAGTGAGACCCTCATCAGCTTAGTGAGACTCTGTTTCAAGTTAAAGATAAAAAAGGACTGGGGTGTAGTTCAGTGGTAGAATGCCCCTGGGTTCAATTCCCAGCACCAATAAATAAATAAATAACAGATAAAAATGCCAAAGACCTTAATTTACTGTAGAATCACTCAGATAAAATCATAATAGTTGTTGTTTTCAAGGACTTTCTTTTCAACTGAGGAATGACAAGATGAAATAGTTCTAGAAAATAAGAAAGACTAGCTTCTGGTTGTTAAAACAGTCACTACTCCTGCAGCAACTTAACAAGACCCTGCTTCCAAATAAAAAATAAAATAGGGCTAAGAGTGTGTAGCTTAGAGGTAGAATGCCCCTGGGTTCAATCCCCAGCACCACACACACACATACAAAAAGAATTCATGTCTCCCTTCTTATTGGAGGGAATGCTGCAGACTGAAAATATAACTATGTCCGCATGTGGGAAGTTTGGACAAAAGGACCAAGAGCTTTGGCTGGATCCTGAGAGGTGCTTTTAAGGTGGAATCAGTCATGGAATGGGATGGTTTTCTAGACTTTAGAGCACCATTGCGGATCTGAGAGATAAGATCACATCCCCATTCTGCTGTTTTATTTTGCTAGAGGATTTTTGTCTCTGTATGAGTGTTACCAGGTATTGAATCCAGGGGCATTTTACCTCCAAGCTATACCACCAACCCTTATTTTGTTTTGAAACAGGGTCTCACTAGGTTGCTGAAAATCTCACTGAGTTGCTGAGGCTGGTCTCGAACCTGCAATCCCCCTGTCTCAACCTTCCAAGTACTGGGATTATAGGCATGCACCACCACACTAAGCTAGAGGAATTCTTAACCTCCCTGAGCCTAGTTTCTCATCTATAATTAGACCAATGATACCCTCAGAGGTTGTCAGAAAAGAGTAAATAAAAACCCATCCACAAACCACTTAGCACGAAGTCTGACACCTACTATGCACTGAAGTGATGGTTTGTGTTCACTGATATCACCATGGGCATCTGGAACAACCCTGCCATTCCCACTGTGAAATGTAAACTCTGAGGAATGCATCAGAATTTTGTATATTCTTATATCAAATATCATGAGAGTTAGCATTTATTATCATCTCCTGTTTCAGACCGTCTTAAATGTGTTTAGGGCATATCAGTAATTTAATCCTTACACAATGCTTTAGCACTGTAGGTTTACTATTAACACAGTTTAGAAATGATGTAACTAAGGAACAGAGCAGTTGCCCAACGTCACATCACTAAAAAATGTCAGACCAGAATATTAACTCAAGCATATGGTTCCAAAGCATAAGCTGTTCACTGCTATGCTAGCGTAATCACATAATTTATCATCCAAACCAGGACACTATTTTTTTTTAATCTTGGTACTGAGGATTGAACCTAGGGGCATTCTTCCTGTGAGTCACACCCCCACCCCTTTTTATTTTTTATTTTGAAACAATGTCTTGCTAAGTTACTATGCATTGACCTTCAGTCTGTGCTCCTCCTTCCTCAACCTCCCAAGTACTGAGATTATAGGAGTGTACCACCATACCCAGCAAAAACAGGTTATTTTTAAGTGAGGAAAACAGGAACAAACTCTGATTCATCTCAGGGAAACCAAGAGCATATGGTCATCCTAAAGCTACTACCTGTACAATAGTCTTTACCTGCAAAAATAGATCATAGAATGTATTCTATGCTGGTATAAAATGAAGAAATTGAGGTTTATGTTGATGGAAACTCAGAATTCTTAGCACAGCCTTCAAGGCCTCCCACCAGCTAGCCCTGTTATTCTCCAGCCTTTATTCACCAGTGACACACTCACACTCATCCTCTGCCCTCTAGATGCACTGATTTCTCTTCATTCCCTCAACATCCACACATTCTCCACACCAGCCTTTTACATAAGCACCTTCTTATGCCTGGCAGCCTAGTGTGCTCTGCACCCCCACCCCTCCCCACTTTATCCTACTAACTTCTATTTGCTGAAGAGGGAGATCATGATTCCCTTACCTCGGTATCTACCTTAGGATACAGAGAACTTCTGCCCACATTTCCACTTCTGCACATTGCTTTGTATCCCCTTCCCAGAGAACTGGCTAACCTGATTGGTCAGAACCCAAGTACACACGGGAGACCATGGCATTGATGATGTGCACATATTGCATTCCATTTCACCTCCTACATTCTACTGCCATTTCCCCTCATTTATTACTGTACCTGAGTATAGCACACCCCTTCCTACTTCTGTCTGTGCCACCAAGTCATGTGGCATCAGCACTCGTGGGCAGGACCTGCTCCAGTTCTGGCAGCTTATACATGTGTTTAATTTGCATAGTAGAGACAGTCTGTGCCTTGAGCTCATATATGATATTGGAGAAGAAGAAGGAACCCTGCTCATGAGCTTTGTGCTCTCACAGAGTGTACCAGAGAAGCCCTCCGCTGGGGAGTGCTGGGCATGTGTCCAGCAGCTAGCAGAACTGGTACCTTAATCCCAGTTTGGCTACTGTTTTTTGTAAGCATAGCTCTATTGGCAGGAAACTCCAGAGTAGTAGAGAAAGGATCCCCAAACCTCTGCTTGGGCCCAGGAGCATTCATTCTTCAGGGCTGTGTTAAAAGTCAGACCCTATTACTATGTCTGTGACTTCAGACCCTCCTAATGTTAATAGTCATTCATAGTATACTTCTTCCTAGCTCTTATTCCAAAATCTAATTATACATTTATCTGAAAGATGACTTAATCAGTGTCTTATCTCCTCCATATGACAAACTCTACCTGGGATGGAAAGAATCTTTCCCTCCCTATCCTGAGTCCACAACTAATGCCCCATAGCAAAAGACTGACTAACAATAGAAAAGCATACATGTTTATTTAATTCAAGTTTTGCATGACATGGAAACATTCATAAGAAAATGAAGCCCCAATAAAAGGCCTGGGTGTTTTTGTTTGTTGTTTTTGTTTGTTTCTTTGTTTGTGGTACGGAGGACTGAACCCAGGGGCAGTCTACCTTTGAGCTACACACCAAGCCCTATTTTATTTTTTATGTTTTGAAACAGGGTCTCACTGAGTTGCAGAGGGCCTCACTAAACTGCTGAAGCTGGTTGCGAACCTGCAATCCACCTGTCTCAGCCTCCCAAATCCTGGGATTACAAACATGCGCCACCACATCCAACTTGTCTGGATGTTTTTTATAGTAGTTTTAACAAAGAGTAGATAATAGTGAAGAAATGTGATAGGACATAAAAAATGATCTCGTGGCAATGATATAATAACTAGGAAAACATAGCAAGCTGTGTTTGTTTAGATTCTACTCTGCATCAGGTCTTATGACCTGCCCCAGGAGAAGGTTCCATAATCCTTCCTAGGTTTTATGATCTGCTTCAGGGAAGAGGGACAGAAGTAAGGTCAAAGTAACCTTTCTGCTTCTGTCATTTTCTCAAACTCATTCAGCTTAAAATATTCAATACACCGAGGTACCATATTTGGGGAAAGTGTGTCCTGAATTCCATCAATTCCATGAAGTAAGAATAGTGTTGATTTTGCTTTTTCATGTATCTTTGTGCTGCAACATGGCAGGCACTTCATGAATGTATGCTGAATGAAAGATTTAATGAATAAACAAGATAAAAAACTTGTTGGAAGGCTGGAGTTTAATTTTCCACTGTTCTCATACTGCAATTGTGAACCTTGGCAATGTCTGGGTTGAAGTTGTTTGAGACTTTTCCTGGAGTTTCTTTCTTAGGATAGATTAGTGACTAATAACTGATATACATTTACTTAAGAGGTAAAGCAAGCAACTTACTAACATGAATCAGAGAATGGATCTGAGATAATGTCAAACTGTTATACAGACAATGGGAATAATGCCCCTGCTGGAAAAGAATGGGGACCAAAGGCTGACCCCCATCTCCTTGGCAATTTATGTGGAAGAAAATGATCATGCCCATTTCCTCTGTGATCCATATTGTCCTGCCCCAATGGGAATATTTTGAATTTTTTTCTTCTCATAAATTATCAGTAGGTTCCTTTGGAAAATAAAATAATACTTAATTGATGCCTAGCATATACCAAGTATGGGTTTCAGTCACTTTACATATATGAATCTTGATCATAGTCCTATGAGGCAGATACTATTATCGTCTATTTTATAGAGGAGGGAATAAGACATAGCTAGTAATTTCTAGGACTTGGAATTAAACCCAGAAATTATGAATAGTCCAAGAGTCCATGCTCTTGACTACTCAACTACGTGGCCTTGTTATGATGGTTTATGTAACAGGAGAATGAGCTTTGTTCTGAGACCGACGAAAGCCATGTGCCAGGCAGGGGGAGGAAAGGGGTGCAGTAAAAACAGCAGGAGCGAGCTCTCAGGAGAGAAGAATAATAATTTGGGGAGGATGGGAGTTAATGACTATGCCAGTTGGTTTTGAAGAGAAAAATCCATGGTATCAAAACAGTGAGAGACCAGGTGAATTTGGGGGAACAGCTGTTTATTAGGCATAGGAATTTGAAAGTGTCAATGATAAACAGGATTTTACAGATGTTTTCCTAAGTTCTAAGGATATACCTCTCCACCACTCCCACACTTGGAGGTTATTTTTAAGGAGCATAGAAATGTTTTGAATTTATTTAAACACTGTTTTTGTAGTATGCTTGTTGATTTGAAGCGATACTAATCTGCTACCTTTAGGTTTCCTGTAAAATTATCCCATTTTATCCTTACAATGGAACTGTGAGGTAGAACTACTAGTGCCACATTGTAGATGAGGAAACTATGAATCAGAGAAGGTAAGTAAATTGCCTGAATTTGAACTGAGGCCTGAGTCCAAAAAGTCCTGCTTGCAGTATACATGATAAGTACATACAGATTGGTTTGTCCTTCTTGTGTCGAGACCACGGTCACACAGAAATAAAGATCTAAAACACCAGACTTTCATCTTGAATTCTAGAGATTTTATGGCTCCCCTTATTGCTCTATCTCCTCCAAAATGCATATTATATTGACTTTAGGTTATTTGAAAAAAGAAAATAAAGAAATGAAAGTCTAAACTGGAAGAAAATGGTAATTTCCAAAAGAACTTTTCCAGAATGTTACTGACATTTGAACACGAATCTCACCTTCTTAAAAAATAAAGATGCATGTAGTAAGGCACATATATGTGTGTTTGCCATTCTTTGACCTTGTAGTGAAATGGCAGACCATGCACTCCCGGGCGGACAGCCTTGACTTTAAAAGGACACACCTGGATGTAAGCACAGTTGCCTCTCAGCAACTGTGTGATCACAGACATCTAATTCAACCACTTTGGACTTCAAATTTATCATCTGTAAAATAAAGGCAATCATTTCTTTCACATGGGATTGTGTGCTGATTAAATAATATATGTAAACCATTATGTGCAGGCCTGGAACCACAGTGAACATAAAATAAAAAATGACTTCTACTAGCTGGGTGCAGTGATATGTACCTGTAATCCTAGCTTCTCAGAAGGATTTTAAGTTCAAGGCCAGCGTGGGTAACAGCAAGACACTGTCTCATTTAAAAAAAAGGATTATTTTAAATGCTTGTAAATTATCATCAAAAACTCTTCCATTAGCCAGACTTTCAACTTTAATTATAGTGATCTATCTTATGGCTACCCTTATTGCTCTATCTCCATTGGTCTGCAACATGTAAAAAAAACATGAATTTATGGTCATGAGGTCACCCGCCATCCATTCTAATGGTGTGATTGGATAAGTCATTTTCTCTTTGGACCTTTTGTTTTTTCAATCTGAAATAGAACATAATTATGGATTAGTCAGTTGGTTCTGTTTTCAATTCTGACTTTAAAATGCCAGTTCCTAGTCACCATATGAATGCCAATGGAATCTTTTAACTCTTAACGACAGAGATTCTTGATCACAAACTCTTCATTGAAATTTTACTGACACAAAATATTCTACCTAAATGAACAATTTGAGATTCTATCAAAAGCTGAAACTTCAGCCAGGCGAGGTGTTGCATGCCTGTAATCCTAGTACTTGGGAGGCTGAGACAGGAGCCTTGCAGGCTTCAGGTCAGCCTCAGCAACCTACTGAGATTCTCAGCAACTTAGACCATGAAAAAGGGCTGGGGTTGTAGCTCGGAGGTAAAATGTTCCTGGGTTCAATCCTTAATACCACATAACACAACACATACAGGCACGCACACATGCACACACACACACACACACATGGGGAAAATAAAAGCTGAAACTTCAATTTCCTTCTAAGGCGGAAGCATTTCCATCTAGATGTTGAGGAAAGCAGAGGGGTCGGTGTCCTGGGAAAGCAACTTGATTCAGCTCTGATTTCCTCCCGCCAAATGGCTATACAGGGTGGTGCAGAGAGATCAGGTGAGTCCTGTTCTGGAGATAAAGATAAATGCTAATTATCCCTGGAGTTGTTCCACATACTGCAGAGCAATCAAGAACAAATACTTCAACTGAGCTGACCGCAATGTTTCATGATGTAAAACACATACCAACCTACATGATTTTTTCCATAGAAAAATCATCACAAGCAAATAATTGATTCACAGGATTATGAATTCATTTGTGGATGTAAGCACCTTTGCTAAATGCCTACCTATCTGCTAGATGCAAAACATAGACCAGAAATGAAAACACAGATTTGCCCTTACATCTGATGGTCAAGAAGAACAACCTAGGGGATGCCGGTGTGAAGGGGTGACAGGCAGAACTAGAAAGCACCCGAACATGTTTGCAGACACAGGTGGAAGTGTGCTCTAGGATTGGAGAGACTCTGACTCATAGCATTTGCCATTTTCTATGGTGTGAAATTTTCACCAAGCTGATGTCAAGCTACCAACAAAACATCATTGAACACAGAGCTGGGAGGAGGTAATTAGCTCTTGTATGCCAGTGCTCACTGGTTCTAAAAGACAGCTTCTTAGAAGCACCAACAAAGGCTTTCATGCATGCTTGACCTTCAACTAAGAATTTTCTAAACAGAAAGATTCTCCCCCAAAGCCAGCGAGCACAGAGCCAATGCTATTTACTAAATTCCAGGCAGGGAGTCTGGCTCAAGCTAAGTTCAGAGCATTCTCATGTCATCGAGGGCAGATTTGCCTGACTGCTGGGTTCCACCTCTAGTTACCTGTGTCTGGGAAGAGCATTTAGCATTCTGGGGTGGTGTGTCTGCTCAGATTATCAGCTGCACGCCTTCAGAACCAAGATTCAGTAGGCCTGCTGTCAGAAGAATTCCCCCTGTGGTGGCAGGATGGAATCAGCCTCTTTGGTGGAATAT
The DNA here is from genome assembly GCA_004027185.1 of Glis glis. Classification (NCBI taxonomy): domain Eukaryota; kingdom Metazoa; phylum Chordata; class Mammalia; order Rodentia; family Gliridae; genus Glis; species Glis glis. The sequence goes on along the minus strand of PVJS01028400.1, from coordinate 10,215 downwards.
GGCTAAACCAATAAGCAGTGATGTTCTAACACATCTCAGAAGCTGCCAAGAAACCTGACCGAGTTCAAGAACATCACAAAAGCCAAACTTTCCCTGTGTTAGATGGTAATTCAAGGATGTTAGGGGAGTTATTTGTGAAAGTTACCTCCTTTATGTAGAATTTAATTCCTCTGTCTCCCAATCTATAAATGAGCCAGAGCCCTTTAGTTTCTCTGCTAAGTTTTTCTTAAGCACATCTTTCACAGTAATAGATGCAGAGAATGATAGATCAGTAATGCAAAATAAAAATTAATTTGCTATTTCATGGTCAATATACTTGAGAAACTCTGGTTTAATGTTATGTGAATTTCCTTATGCTAGAGCTCTCAGAGTGTGTGTGTGTGTGTGTGTGTGTGTGTGTGTTATTGGGGGTCAAACCCAGGGGCATTCTACCTCTGAGCCACACACACCCCCAGCCCCATTTTATTTTTTTTATATTGAGACAGGGTCTCACTAAGTTCCTGGTTGCTGAGGCTGGCTGGCCTCGAACCTGTGATCCTCCTGTCTCAGTCTCCCAAGTACTAGGATTACAGGTGTGCACCACCAGGCCAGGCTAATCCAGAACCTTTATTCTGCATTAATTATGACCACTTTATTGAGCCATATTCAGCTTATATGTCAGACAGCAATGTGTTGAGTACTTTGAATATATTAATTCATTTTTCATCCAATTTGTGAAATAGATATTATAATCAGCTACTTTTTTCTAAAACTAAAATTTTAAGGCTCATAAAATTTGGATACTTTACCCAGGATCATAAGCCCAATGGGCAGATCTCGAACCCAAGCCCCCTTGACTGCAGAGCCTCTGCTCTTAAACTCTTTACTGTCCTCTCCTGGCATGTGAGTCTCCAGCAGTGGGGCAGAACATTGCTAGTTCTTGGACATATCTGAGGATTAAACACTCTTCTACAGAGCCTTTTTGCTGCACCAGTACTGGACAAGCACTTTGGGAAGTGCTGCACCATGAAATCAGGACACTAATTTTTGTGGATATGAAACAAGTGGGAAAATCTTGCTCAGAAATTTAAAATTGTGGTACAGCTGTAAGGAAAGGACTAATAAAAATAATATAAAGAAGCAAGAGTGGTGTTATGGAAAGAGTGTTAGATATAGAATGTGTAGAAATGTCTTTCAGTCCTGGGGACATCAGAAGCCATCAGTATATAGCTAAATAAGTCTTTTCACCTCTCAGGATCTCAGCCTTCTCTGCAAAGTGACTACATCACATGAAAGTATCTTCCAGCTCATTGGTGAGACAGTCTGGGCACCTTGCACTCCTCACATGTCTGGCTGGTAGGCTGAATCATAAGGTCCTGGCCATTCTTTCACTTCCATGAATGTTCCATTGAACCACTTATCAGAGTTTCATTTTTGTTTATGTTTTGGAATTGGTAATTCTGAAAAGTAAGGAATGCATTACATAGACCTGTGCTGTGGTGCATTTTTCTTCTAGCCAAAAAGCAAGTGTGCTTGCTGCTGGCTACAAGAGGGGCCTATTCCCCCATCTCAGAGTCTCTTGTGATACATTCCACTGAGCATGAAGACTCTACCTGGTCAGATTCTACCAGTGAATTTAGAGCTTATAGAACTGGATGCCGGTCCCTTGCTACTGATTTTCTAGTGAATCACAAAACCCTTTGTCTCTAACCCAGGAGTCTTGTTTCTTCTATCAGCACCCAAACAACCATTCAAGACTAGCTTGTTAGCTTACACAGTTCTCCCCTTCTAGCTCTGTTCTATACTGTCAAACTTATTTAAGTAGGGTAAAATCCTGACAGATGGTATCAGGAAGCACATGGTAGTCCCTAAATTTAGTATAATAAAGAGAAATAATGAAGTACAGGATGTAACTCTTTGTCTTATTCATCCATTCATTCTTTCAACAGACACATTTTGAGTCAATGCCGTGTCAGACCCCAATCAACAAATGATATAGATAAGATAGTCCTGTTTTCAGCAAACTGTTCATATAAAACAAGCTCTTCTATAATAAGCAATTGAGCAATTACAAGAAATTACAAGGATGTCCTTAAATAGGTTCATACAACATCAAATTCAAAGGCCAATTCTGAAAATTTAGTACAAAATTTGGACAATTTATACAAAAGAAAAGTCACAGAAATTGTATGTGACTTAAACTAGAAACTGTATATACAAGTACTTGGTGCTACGTAACTTTTGTGTAAACCCTTATAAGTGCTCAGCAATTTCTAATGTTAGTCACAAATTTAGATGACCTCTGTCTTTGAATACATCAGTGCTGATTTTATTTTGAAACCAGATGAAAGTGAGTCAATTGTTCTCATCCAGAGATAAATAAAATCTCAGAGTCCATTCTAAATCCAACAAAATGCCACTTACTATATTTTAAAAATCACTTAAGGCATTTGTGGCACGAAATAACCTGAGCTTTCAACAAAGAAATCACAAAAAAAAAAACCACCAACCACCATTGCGATACCCCAAGGAGGTATTCAGGTTTTTAAATTTTAATTTTAATGAATTAGAGGAACACAGGAGATAAATTATGGTATCCTCTTGCAAGGAGAAGCTATTTCCTTCACTGTGCAGAAGGCAGGTCCAGCATTTAATAGTTGCAAATATCCCTGAAGCTTAGTAGTTTTTCCCAAGCCAGTTTGTTCCACAAGTAACTGCTATATAGCTGTTTTACCACTGTGGCCAAGGCAATTCTAAAATATAGATAACATAGAAAAATTGTTGGGAGAAATGTGTCTATGAAGTTTGTTCATGTGTTAATTTAGTCAACAAATATTTGCTGAGCTCCTATCATATACCAGGAACTCTATGAGGTGCTGAGCTGTATTGATGTAATTAGTTGTGGTGTGTTTGAATGTGAGGATCCTAAAATAATTGAAGCCAACTTCAAACTCTGTAAAAAAAATAAGATCATAAACCCTGGTACTGGAATTTCTCAGAATTAAAATAAAAGTTATTCATACATTACTCCCCAAAATTAAAGTATATTATAAAATGTCCATATTACCCAAATGCACTCTTTAAGGTAGCAGTGCCCTGGGTATTCTAAAATAAACAAGAACACACACAAAGAGAATACTACAGGCCAATATTCTGGATGAGCATAGATGCACACATCCTCAACAAAATACTAAAAAACCAAATCTGACAATACATTTAAAAGATTATTCAGTATGATCAAGTAGAATTCATCCCAGGATACAAGGATAGTTCAACATATGCAAATCAATAAATGTGATATACCACATGAACAGAATGAAGAACAAACATCATATGATCATCTCAATGGATGCAGAAAAGACTTTAATAAAATTGAACCTCTCTTCATGATAAAAATGCTGAACAAATTAGACAGAAGGAACATACCTCAACACAATAAAAGTCATGTATAATAACCAATAGCTAACATTACACAGAATGAGGAAAAGCTGAAAGCTGTCTCTCTAAGACCTGGAACAAGACAATGGTGCCCACTGTCACCACTGTTATTTACCACATTACTGGAAGTGCTAGCTGGAGAAATCAGACAGGATAAAGAAGTAAATAGCACCTAAATTGGAAAAGAGGAGGGCAAATTGTCACTGTTTGCAGATAACTTTAACTTATATAGAGAAAAGTCCAAAGACTCACACTATTCACAAAAGCCAAGAAATGGGAAAACCTAAATGTCTATCAAGTTATGAATGGATAAAAAATGTGGTACATATGTACAATGGAATACTATGCAGTCATGCAAAAGAACAAAATTCTGTGATTTGTGACAACATGTAAGAAACTGGAGATCGTTGTGTTAAATGAAGTAAACAAGCACAGTGGAATATAGAAAAATTTATCTCACAGATGTTCAGAGTAGAATGATGGTTACCAGAGGCTAAGAAGAACAGTGGGGAGAGAGATGTGGGGAAAGGTAGATTGATGAGTACTAAGTTACAGTTATATAGGAACAAGAAGTTCTGGTGGGCTATACTGCACAATAGTATGATAATAGCTAACTATAATGGGCAATAATGTAACAATAATGTATTTCAAAATGCTAAAAGAAATATTTTGAACGTCTTCACCATAAAGAAATAATAAATGCTTGAGGAGATATGTCTAACCTAATTTAAACATTACACAATGTATACATGTATTGAAACATCCCAAGGAGCCCATTTATATATATGATTTTTATGTTTTTATGTATCAGCTTAAAATAAACTTAATTTAAAATTTCAAAGGGGAAAGAAAGTGAATTCAGATAATATAGAAGCCCAATTAACCATAACTTCTGGGGAAATAACGTCTACATAAAGTCCCAACTTCTGACAGCGGAATGTGTCCTTTAGTATGGAGTATGGTCACCTGAGGCTTCAGCGATAACATGTGAATGAGGGTACATTGTTGCCCAACTAGGAGTTTTATTTCCCAGCTCCCAGGTCAGCCAGGTATGGCTGTGGAATGCGTTTTGCCAGTGAGTGGAAGTAATGTGTGCACCTTCTGCCTCACATTGCTACAGGTTGATGAGAACAATCTATCAGATATGGCTGATAACAAAAGAGAAGGAAACCAGGTCCCTGGATGACCTCAGGAATCTACAATGCTTCCTGGGCCTGCACAGCCACCTATAGAAGAATAATATATATGAGAGAAGTAATATAATATAATAAATATAATATAATATATACACAACAAAAATATATATGGATGGTACTGGGGATTGAATCCAGGGGCATTCTACCCCTGAGTTACACCCCCAACCCTTTTTATTTTTATTTATTTTTGAAACAGGGTCTCTCTAGGTTGCTGAGAGTCTCATTGCATTGGCTAGGCTGTCCTTGAACCTGCAATCCTCCTGTCTCAGCCTCCCAAGTACTGGTATTACAGGTGTAGGCCATCAAGCCGCCTGGCTGAGAATATTGCATTTTGAAGTCTCAGTATTACATCAACTAACTTATTGTTTTATCCTGCACAGTTATGCAGAGAAGAGCCTCTGAGAAGAACTAACATCTATGGCAAGATAGGAATGATGAGAGAAAATGGTTATTCTACAGAAAGAATTGAACAGGCACCTGGAAGAGAGAATAGACCATGCACACACCTGAAGGAGTCAGCCCATGCTCAAGAGCAGAGAGAAGGCATCACTGAGGCCCCGAGGGTGAGGAAGAGGGGTGCAAGACAGCATCTCCATAGGCACTCAACCAGCAACATACGCATTTACCCAGCTGTGGTCACACAGACTCCAGAAGATGGTACCTACATTTTCTTGGATCCCCGTCAAATTAGTTAAGAGTTAGCTTAACTAGTCCAGAGTCCCTTTTCTCTTTCTCTTTCTTCCCTCTTCCCCTCTGTATTTTCAACTTGCCAGCTCTCTTTCCATGGTCTGGTTCCACATGGCTGCATGCTTGATCAAGGAAACAGGCCCACTCAAGAGACAGACCCACTATTATCTCCATTTGACAGAGGCCGAAGTCCAGAGAGATCAAGTAGCTGACCCAAAGTCACAATGACTAGTATGTAATAAAACCAGGAATGAAACCCAAGTACCCAACACAAAACTCCTACCCCTCAATTACCACACCCCATGCCCAGGGCAGCTTAGCTCTTGTAAAATATTTAGAACAGAGCATCCACAAAGCAATCACACTTCTATCTTGCTTGAATTGAATGCCTCTAACAACATCATCTCCCTTTGCTAGTATAATAAGAGGGCATCACTCTGCCAGGGGTAGAAAGAAGGATGAAAGCAACAGCAAATTCCATCTTGCCACACTTGGAACATGTTAAACACAATCCGTTTTCAAGAAATGCCAGCCATTTATATGCATCATGCCCTCATGCCATAGCATTATCATTTTATACAGGTGGGATCTCACACATGCAGAAAGTGGCAGAGGCAGGATTTAAACCTCAGTATAATTACTGCATTTTCTGTTGCTTCCTACAAAAAGAAAGAATTATTCCTAATATCCAGGGATAGAGCCAAGTGGTCCTGGCAGTAGAGAAGCAGCATCCATAGACATGTCATAGGCCCTGGCGTCATTTTTCTGTGTATCCCTCATCTCTGTCATCCCTTCCCTCTCCACACCTCTCCACACTCACTTGGGCTCAAACCTCCTTCCCCAATTAGGTTTTGCTCAGCTGTCAGCAAAAAGCCCAGAAACTCCTTCAGACTAAAATAGAATCCATAACCCAGAAGGAGAATATTCACCGTTTGACAAAATTGAATCACTGGGCTGTCTAAAAGAAAATTCTTGCTCTGGGATTTTGAGCATGGGGTTAGAGACTGATATTTAGCCAGCTCAGCTCCCTGGAGGCCCCCTATATCCCAGCCTGGAAAGAAACTTGATAGTCAAATTTCATAGAATTTGACAGTAAATTAAGCTGGGTTTCACTTTCTAAATCGTGAACCTCCATACCCAAAGCTTAAATAAGCTTCACGTGCTTCTCTTCCCAAAAGCAACTGTAGAGACGTGACCTGCTGAATCTTCACTGGGTCAGTAGCGTGTGTTTGGTTCTGAGCCTGTTAGCAATGCCTCAGACAGCAAGAGCAAGGCAGGCAGTGTAGCCAGCCAGGCAGGTGACAAATGGCTTTTCACAGCTGGCCACGGACACTCAGAGCCAAAGTGTAATCACATTTACTGCTATCAAAAAAAAAGTCATCTCCGCAATTAAGTTTACTGGTCATTAAGTAGTTATTGCTTTGCTAGTACCAAAGTAGTCAAGTTGCATTTCTTGCTTTATTGAATTTTTTATTTCCTCTAATGGCCAGGCATGCTTTACTTGACACAGATTCTGTAACTATAGCATTATGGGTCCAGTTAGTTGTTTAAAAGCTCTAAAAGAAAGAGAAGTCAAACAAAGCTGGAAAGTAGCCTTGCGGTGATGCTGCCGCTCCCAGCCAGAGGCAGGACTTCAGGGAGCTACAGGGATTTTGGGGGGGCTGCACCATCCCTCCTCTGCACACCAGGCATAGCTAGGGCTGCTGAAATGTCTAACACATATGCCCGACGTACAGGCGATGAATAAAACACTAACTTCAAAGTGGTATTATATTCATATTGGCTTCCTGCCATTAATTATAATAAGTCAGTGTGGGGTTTTTTTACATGAAAAAGAGACCCTCATTCATGAAACCATGGACCATCCTCACCATCACTGTGATTGTGACACAATTTAGCATAATGTAAAACTAGAGCAAGGATAGCCTCAGTAAGAGTAGCTTATTAGTAGTACATTGTCCTCAGAAAAATGGTCATGCACACAGGGTTTTCAACTCTTCACGACTTTATTTATTAAAGTGTGTCTCTTACAGGTACAAACTAGAGAGTAGCTAAATGTGTGTGTGTGTGTGTGTGTGTGTGTGTGCACATATGTGTGCGGTACTGGGGGTTGAACCCAGAGGGGTTGAACCCAGAGGTATTCTAACTCCAAGCTACACCCCCAGCCTTTGTTTACTTTTTTGTTTTGAAACAGGGTCTTGTTAGGTTGCTGAGAATTTCACTAAGTTGCTGAGGCTGGTGTTGAACTTGTGATCCTCCTGTCTCAGCCTACCAAGTACTGGCATTACAGGCATGCACCATTATGCCTGGCTACTTTTTGACCATTTTAGAAGCTAAATTTTAACCATTTTACAGATGCACAGATTTTCTTGAAAGAAATGAGTATATATAAAGAATGTTCTCCCAAACATAAATTTAAACTAGTAAGATGTCAGTAAAAAAAAAAAATGCCAACCTGTTCAAGCTTCTAAATAAAAAAGAGGATATTTCCTCTTATGCATTAATTCATAATGCATAAGAGACAAGGAAGTACCCCAATTCAACAGGAAAGTTTATTGGTGCAACATAAGGGAAATACAGCTCCCAATTTGTACATAGGCCTGAGACTCAATTCTGTCAGAGGACAAGTGTATCCTAGACAGGATACCAAATACCATGTCTGCCATCGGACACAATGTCCCAAAGGAAAGAACTAGATCATTATATTACCATTTCTGGGACCAAGAGCGTTGGTCTGGGTGAAGCAAGTTTTTATATTTTATAATATTTATAGTTAGTTGCCTCATTTTCTTTTTTTAATACCTAGAGAAAAGGCAGCTTAATTTGGTTGAACCATGCCATAGGCAAAACAGAAACTATCAATAAATAGCTCAAGACAACTCAGCAAGAGTTATGTCCCCACCACATATCACTGTGAACTACAGGGAAAAATAATAAGTAAATACTTGTGCAATAAAGTACTGAATATCTAAATAAGATTTTCAAAGCCAAACAGGGCCTCTGAGTTGTCTTCTGTTTCACTGAAAAATCATTGCTTTATTTGTATACAAGGTGCATATACAAACATAGGAAAGGCAAGCGATTTCCTCAAACAGAATCCCAGTTCTAAGAGGCTAATAATCCCTTTATAACCACACAAACGGACTTTGATATTGTCCCCTTTCCCAAATACATAGATTCAAGCCATAAGCTTAGAGACTTGCCAAACCAAAATGGTGAGTCCAAAAGTTCTTGAAGCATCTGAACTCTGAAAGTATAAGACACATTTTACTATTTAAATCTCTCTGTTGAATTTCTTCCTCTGCAACTAAAACACCTAGTGGAAGGGGAGCGCCTGAGAGCTACACGCAGCTGCGAAGCACCTCCATTGATGGCCATCCATCGCCTTTATAATGAAGATGGGAACACCAACCCTTGCTCTGGGTTCGGCACACATCCGTCACAGTTCAACCACAGCCTCCTGCATTGTAATTATCTGTGTATGTGCTTGTCCTTCCTATGAGATTATGAGTTCCTTGAGAATGAGAATGTCATTTTTATTAGTCTCTGTAACTACGTTCTGGATATTATTGAACTCATTTTCTCTCTTAGTTAATGCTTCAGTGAAATCTCAGATAAAACTTTATCACTTTGTTCATTTTTTAAACCAGCTCCGATTCTCACCTGCCTGTATTCATTTCCTCCTTTCATTTCTTTTACTTTCTAGGGACCATAAAGTCACAAATGGTAAAATGCTGACAACCAAGAGGCAGGATTAAGACAAGCCAGTGAGCAGCAATCCCTGAGTCTCCCTTCCTGTGACTGTAGCCCTGAGTCCCCAGCCAACTCTCATTCATTACCAGGTAGACTTTGGGCTAAAACAGCTACCTTCAAGGTCACACCTCTCTTGCTGAGTTTTTGCCAAAAAAAAAATACCAGACCTTAATAAGATTTTATATAGATTAAATTGAGGCTTGATAGCAAAGAACCGTCCTGCCTTTCTTCCAACCACACATAGTCCTCCTTGTCACCATTATTTAAGTGCTTACTATGTGCCACACAATGCTATAAGTCTTTCATTGTTAATTAACTACTCAATGATATACATACATATACAATTTATATACACATTATTTTTGTATACATCTGTTATTTTTACCCTCAATTTTCAGATAAGGAAATTGCCCAATGTCACACAGTTTATAAATAGTAAAACCAGAATTTGAAACCTAACAAAATGAATACAAATTCAGCTTCTTAACCTAACACCTAAATTAAAAATTATTGTTTTTTACTCTACCCTGAAGCAAGTTAGGTTTCAAATACAGGAAAAATAGAGAAAATGACATAGACATGAAAAATTGAGAATGTTTAAAAGGTTTGCTTATGCCTGGTGTGATGGTACACTTCTTTAATCCCAGTACTTGGGAGGATAAAACGGGAGAATCATGGGTTCGAGGCCAGCCTCAGCAACTTAGTGAAACCCTGTTTCAAATTTTAAAAAAGTATTAAAAGGCTGGTGTTTTAGCTTGGTGATAGAATATTTGCCCCTGGGTCTAATCCCCAGTACCAAAAAAAAAAATAGCTTTTCTTATTCATTCATTAACATTCATTGAACAATTACAATGCATTAGGTACTATTTTAGATGATGGAGATAAAAAATAAAAACCTGCTTTTGGGCCGGGCATGGTGGCACACGCTTGTTATCCCAGTACTTTGGGAGACGGAGACTGGAGGATCGGGGTTCGCGGCCAGCCTCAGCTCTCTCTCTCTCTCTCTCTCTTTCCCTGTCTCTCTCTCTCTCTGTCTCTCTCTGTCTCTCTGTCTCTCTCTCTCTCTCTCTCTCTCTCTACTTAGTGAGGCTTCTGCAACTTCATGAGACCCAGTTTCAAAATAAAGTATAAAAAATAGGGCCGGGGGTGTACCGCGGAGGTA
>PVJS01028399.1:0-25525 GCA_004027185.1 Glis glis | reverse complement strand
AAAAAAAAAAAAAAAAAAAAAAGAAAATCAAAACAAAACAGCAACAACAACAATAAAATTACTCAGTGCCCCCATACCACCTCAAATAATTTTTATTCAACAACCCCCAGTTGTACCATGGGTCCGTTTCCACCCTCCCTCCCCCAGGGGTGTTATCACTAACTTTGGGAATCTCTGGCCTAACCCCTGGGTCTCTGCAGCTTGGATATCCCTTTAAAGATGTCCTGATGAGCCGGGTGTGGTGGCGCACGCTTGTCATCCCAGGACTTGGGAGGCTGAGACCGGAGGATCTGGGTTCATGTCCAGCCTCAGCTACTTAGTGAGGCCCTCCACGACTTGGTGAGACCCTGTTTTAAAATAAAGAATAAAAAATAGGGCCGGGGGTGTAGCCCGGAGGTAGAATGTCCCTGGGTTCAATCCCCGGTACTGCCAATAAATAAATAAATAAATAAATAAATAAATAAATAAAATACTGTCCTGACTTGAGCCAAGATGGCTGGACCCGTACACCTCCATGTCCACCAGCGGCAAGCCTTGGGTGAGGGGGCTCTCTGCCGCTGAGGCAGCCCTGCAGGGACTGTGTGTGGACAGCACTCCCAGTCCCTGGGGCCACACATCTCTCACTGAAGGGGACACGAGCCCACATGTGGGGGAACCTCATCATACAGTAGCGGCGTCCTGGATGGAGCTCTCCGAGACTGAAGTGTGCGCAGTGATGGATTTGGGGATGCAGAAGTGGGCTGGGGAGGGGAGGGAGCAGCCGGGAGCACTTTCATGAGCAGGTGACTGCTAAGGACTGTGAAACCAGGCAGAACTGGCTCTAGAGTTGTCCCTTTCAAGGAGGAAAGTATCACCAAATCCTGTGTGGCATCACTCACGGCCACGCCCAGAGGCAGTCACTTCCTGGAACAAAAAACTGCAGGTGACTGTAGAAAGAAGCCACAGAGGTGAAGAGGAACTATGAGCACCAAGGGGCCGTGACAGCGGGTGCCACGCCGGGGGCCAGAACCAGCACCACCTCCAATAAAGTTATGTCACTCGGCCTGGAAGCGTCACATTCAAGTGTCCAAAGCAGAGCTTGTCACATGGCCCGCCCCGTGTGATGGGCTGGGACATGGAGTTACCCTCACCCAGTGAGGGAAGGAGAAAGGCGTTCCCAAGACCTGATGAAGTCTATCTCTTCTAACCACTGGCTGTGAGAAGCTGCGGATCTTTCTGAGCCTCGACTTACCCATCTGTAAAGTAGGAAGAATAACATGTCTCACAAGGAGTAAGACAGAACTAATGCACATAACCGATTATGAAACAGAGCTGTGACACTGTGGTACTAACCTTAAGTCAGGTGAATGAAAAAGACCTACTATAGTTCAATTTATTGTTATACTTTATAACGTAAGTGTATTACCTATATTCTTTTTTGTGTATCAAAGATTACATTAAAATAATAGATAAGGGATGTTCATTTGCCATTAGATATTGTTGATATTCTGAGGCTGATTTCGAATATGTAAATAAATCAATGCTAAGAAAACCTTTTTTGTGTGATACTGAGGATGGAACTCAGGGGCATTCTACCTCCAAGCCCTTTTTATTTTCTGTCTTGAAACAGGGTCTTGCTAGGTTGCTGAGTGCCTCGCTAAGTTGATGAGGCTGACCTCGAACCTGTGATCTTCCTGTCTCAGCCCCCCAATTACTGGGATTACAGATGTGTGCCATCATGCTCAGCTAAGAAAAAAGTTTAAAATGGTCCATTGTGGTGCCTAATACACAGTGAGCACTCAGTAAATGGTAACTATTACTAACACTTGGGAACTAGTGGACATAAGTCTCATTAATCACAGGGAAAGTGGATTTGGAATGAGAGTTGCGCAGATAAATGATCGGCTCCTGGGTCTACTTGGAGAGAAGGAACCCTGACCTGTGCCCATTGACTCACCATGTAAACTCATCGTGGTAATTGACTAACAGCAAGACCTGTTTCCTGCGGAGCACTTCCAGTCCAGACTCCAGAGCTGGACCCCGAGGGAGGGGTCAAATATGTGCACGCCGTGCACGTGGAACCCCTTTTCCTTCCCACCACTTTGGAGTGATTGAGGCGGCCTTGATACAATGTCATCAAAATGAGATATGGAAATTCCTCGCCTGCCATCCACTAGACTGAGCTTTTCAGATGCAAACCCTGTATGTACTTAGAGGAGAGGCTGGAAACCAAAGACAGAAGTCACTTTCAAAGCACCAGCCCCCCTGCTTCCCCCTTCTATACACACACTAAGCACACATTGCTTTTAAATCTGCGACGAAAACAGAATTTTAAAATAAACCCTCGTCTACTCTCTCAAATCAGAATTTAGAAGAAGGATTTATGGCAGTTGAATTGGTCACATTCACACACATGTATACACATACCCTCCCCCACACACATCAAATGCATTAATAGGCCAGATAGGGACGAGTACACCCCCGGCAAGAGACACGGGACAATTATGAGGACAGGCTTGCCCTTGTATAAAAATGAAACGCACAGAAGCCAGCAGGTGGCAGTTAATCATAATTTTTCCTATGATTTCTATTAATTGTCAAAGATTCTTCATTCTGTCTTCCCAATAAGATGGATGATAGGCTAATCTGGCACAGTAAGTAATGTTTTCCCTTTGAGATATTAAATAAGCATGTTACATAAAACTTCCCCACCTCCATAACTAGCCCAGGACCTATTTTTCTCATGCATATATTTATCATATCACGTCATGCATATGCATGCCCATATATCTGTGGGCTTCAGAGCATGCAGCCCACTTGATAAATGCACAAAATAAAAGCTCACACCTTCCTTTATCTTCAGAAGCAAGTCCAAATCAAAGAACCGTTGTTCCTAAAACAGTCACCAAAAAAAAAAAAAAAAACCCATTTAAACCACATTGTCTGCCAGAAATAGAAATGCAGAAATACCTCGGGGAGACCACTTTGGCAATTTCCTTCAAGGCTCCTATTACAAGCATTAACAAGGTGCACGACCCCTTCCAGACTGTTCTGCCTCAACTGCCAATGGCTTTCTAGTTCCCCCACGCCTCCCTCCTTCTCCCCACACTGCCATAGCGCCTCCGCCTCTCCTGCCTTCCAGCTCCTTTTCTTTATTCCACTTCCTCTGTTTTCTTTCCTCTCCCCTTCTTCATCTTAAACACCGGCCTGGGTTTCCTAAGTCTTGCAGGGACAGATGCTGTACCAGGTAGGGCTCTTGGTTTCTGACACCAGAAATCGGCGCTGTTAAGCAGGAAACACAAATTATTAGAGAGCATTCAAATAGTTCACAGAATCGACAGGAAGCCTGGAAAACCTGGCCCAGCAAACAGGCAAGAACCAAAGGAGCTGGCACCAGAGAACATGGCCAACCAAGGTCATGCTACTGTGACCCTTCGGCTGGGACAGCCACCGGCATCCCAGCCACCAGCCGCTGAGGGCCACGGCTGCCACTTGCCGCTACTGAATAACCATGTGCTGGCCTGCGGGCTGGCGGGGTCCTCCAAATTCCCGGTCCAGGCTGGCAAGCCCACTGCCAAGGCGGCTTGCTCTCCAAGCTGTGGTTCCGGCTCAGACCACAGCAGGGTGGAGGTGCCGCTGAGGTGCTGAGCGGGCCTGGCAGGAAAAAGCGCACCTCAGGAATCACTGCAGGTTGGCAGCAGTGCCGGGTGTCACAGTCACCCCACTGCAGACCTGCCCTCTCCTGGACACGCATGGGGAGGGCCTGCTTCCCTGCTGAGAGCGAAGGGGAGATGCTGGGCGATCTGCTGATCCACCATACGGGTTCTAGAAAGGTGAACTGTGAAGTGAATTCCGCTGAAACTGTGGCCCTGCATAGTCCACTCGGTTATCTCTGAATGCTTTGTCCTGGAGCCCCCAGGGGCTACAGTTGCTCACGTGAACACTCTGTGTCCAGGTTCTGTTTAGCCAACGTACATCCCAGCTCCTAGGCCCTACTCCTACTCTTTCTACCTCCCGCATCTTAACCCTTAATGGAGCCTCTGCTCCTTCTAGGGATGAAACATGTAACTTGATTCCCAGCCCAGTGCAGGGCCCTTGCTCTCTCCTGCCAGCTGGTCCCGATTATGAGCTGGTTTGGGTAACTTGAGAGTGTGAGGGTGAGTGTGTAGTAGGAGAATGCTGTCTAAGCTCTTGGGTTCCCTTAGGATCCCAGGCCCAGCTAGAACTAATGGATCCTTTAGTATCCTGAGTTATGAGGTGGGTTTTGCTGGTTTTCTAAGTCAAGGAAATAAAATATATCAATAAAACACTCGGAGGCATGCCTGCTAACCACTAACAACACCGAGGGCAAAGTGAGGGAGCTGTCTGCATCGTTCTGCAAGCTCTGGCTTTGCCTCTATTTCTCGGGCAATTTCCTCAATTTTCCTCTGTGTTTCACAGAGGGGTGCAGTGTTCCCCCAAGTTTCCTCTGTGATAGGTGATACCAGGTTGGTCCTTAGGGGAGCTCCAGGGCAGATTTTAAAGGTCTGCACACATTCCTGTGTTCAATTTTACATTTTTTAACTTAGAGTTTATTGAGCATCTATTATATCAAAGACACTGCATATCCTGGAAATTCACAGCTGGATAAAGCTCACCATCTAGTAAGATGGATATCTTCCAACCAGTGGCATTCCAAGGCAACAGAGGGCAGAAAAGCCGGCCCTTGGCCGGGAGGAGCGTGTTCTTGTTGACATGGTTTAGAATTGCCACGGCGCACGGTGATTATACAAACCAGATGGCTCGTCCTTGGTTTTATTATTTTAAAACTCTCTACAGACTAATACACCCCTTATTTCCTGCACCTGGGCTGACTTCTCCCACTCCTTCCAATCTCTCTTCCTTGTTTACACTGCCATAGGCATTCTGGGTAAAGGAGAGAGAAAAAGTAAATTACACTTGAACACATAAATGTCACCGGAAGACAAGTACCCCAAGTTGAGCAGAGGTGACTGCACATCTGGTTTGTTCCTTAGCTGGTTAGTGCCAACCTTAGTTGCTTAGGCTTGTTTTGGGGGAAGGGCCGATCTGAGGCACTCCCTCCACCCACCCAGGCTGCTCCCATCAAGCATAGATTTATACTCTGGGGACAGCCCACTGTCCTAGAGACACTCTGATGTCCTTGTGTCACATTATCAGCATTTATAAGCCGACTCCTTTTTCTTACCAAGTTTTTTCTTTTTTTTTTTTGCGGTACCAGGGATTGAACCCAGGGGCATTCTACCTCGGTGCTACACCCCCGGCCCTATTTTTTTTTTTTTACTTTATTTTGAAACCGGATCTCACAAAGTTGCGGAGGGCCTCACTAAGTAGAGAGAGAGTGAGAGACAGGGAGAGAGAGAGAGAGAGAGAGAGCTGAGGCTGGCCGCGAACCCGGATCCTCTGGTCTCCACCTCCCAAAGTACTGGGATTACAAGCGTGCGCCACCACGCCCGGCTCTTACTAAGTTTTTATTTAGTATCTTTGGGCCTAAGTGTCCTCGCTGGTAGAGTGTGTGTAGGAATAGTCTCTCCTGGAAGGATTATAGAAAGGATTAAGTGAGAGAATACATATAAAGCACCTGGCATATGGTAAGCCCTCACTAAATGTTATTATATCATCACATAATTATTGTTATTATATCATCATTCTACTAGAAGATGTTATAATACCAAGCTTAATTTCAAGGAGCAATTTAAAAAGCCTTGCTATATAATTCTGTTCAAGCTCATGAATTATCTCAGGAGCGGTAAAGAGACAGGACCTGGGAGATGGCCGAGGTTGTGCACCCAGGTCAGCTGGCCAGACGACACAGGTGCAATTCTGAGGGACATCATCCACGCTGACCTGGAAATGCCCAAGACGTGGGTGGGTGGCCCTGGGCGGCGCTGACCCACATCCACCTCAGCCATTGGCATCTCTGGCTTGAATTCATCACTACGCTGATGGCTGCTGAATGGTGATTTTCTCTTACCGTTACCTATTCTGTATTTCTAGTTGACTTTCTACTGTAAGAAATCATCTCTCCATTTATTTATTCATTCATAGAGCTGCATCTGTGCGAATACATGGGCTTCTGTTGTATTCGGTGATCATTATTATTTCTTTTGATCCTCAGATTGTGTCAGATTTGGTCAGTAGAAGTCCCTTCAAGCTGGTTTCAGTCCTTGGGGCACACCCTCACCATTCTCAGAAGAATTCCTTAGGTTCTGATATAGTACGATGCTCCAGCCTTGGGCTGCCGGTGTAGCTCCTCAGTTGAGTGCTCACCTAGTGTGCATGAGGTTCTGAGTTTGATTCCCAGCGACACACACACACACACACACACAAAAAAAAAATTAAAAAAAAACAGATGCTCCAGGCTCATATAGTTCTTTCCTGGCCCCAGCCCTGGAATCAGCTATTTGTCTAAGGAAAGCATGATTCCTTGAAGTGCAGAATGGTGCTGGGAACCAAGATCTGAGTACTAAGTATACTCAGTGCTCAGTACTCATGGCTTTTGGAGTTCTCCTAGGTTCTGTCACTGGACAGAGCTAGAAAACAGGTATAGTGTAGATGTACACAGACACATCTCTTCATTTCTATGTCTATCCAGCTCTATTTCTTCTCATGTGTCATCTACCTATCTGTCTAGCTCATAATTTGCACTAGTAGCTCCAGTTTCAGTCTAACACCACAAGGTTTATTTTGGTTTCCCCCTTTTTGTATTTGTGCAACCGTGGGAAGCCTAGCTCCCTTCATCTCAATTTACTTGTAAGTAGCCATTCTCCCTACACCACTGGGCTATGCCCCCTGGCTTGTCCCTCCTTGAGCCGGCATCCTCTGAACTAGGCACCTACTTTTTCAGGTTTGGCTATTTTGTTTGTTTGCACTACTATGGATTGAACCCAGGGGCATTCTACCTCCAACCTCCAACTCCAGCCCTTTTGATTTTTTATTTTGAAACAGGATCTCACTAAGTTGCTGAGGGTCTCACCAAGTTACTGAGGCTGACTGTGAATCTGCAATCCTCCTGCCTCAGCCTTCCAAGTACTGGGATGACAGGTATGTGCCACCATGCCTGGTTTTTGTTCAGGTTTTTTGATGAAGAAAGAAAGGAAGCCAATAAATATTTTTAAAGATAGGAAGAGAAAAGGAGGGAAGGCAAGGGAAAGGGTCAGGGAGAGAGTTGGGTCACATTTTTGTTTGCATTTTTAAAGGGCATCCTGGCTGGGCGTGGTGGCGCACACTTGTAATCCCAATACTTTGGGAGGCGGAGACCAGAGGATCCAGTTCGCGGCCAGCCTCAGCCCTCTCTCTCTCTCTCTCTCTCTCTCTCTCTCTCTCTCTCTTTCTTTTTAGTTAGTGAGGCCCTCCGCAACTTCGTGAGACCCAGTTTCAAAATAAAGTATAAAAAATAGGGCCAGGGGTGTAGCTCGGAGGTAGAACGCCCCTGGGTCCAATCTCTGGTACTGCAAAAAAAAAAAAAAAAGGGCATCCTGGCAAATTTGAAGGGGGAGCTCTCAGGGGGGTGAGGAGTGGATTCCTCTCATACTCACCTCAGCGTTCCTAGCACTCCGGAAGCATGTTTTAAGGAAGGAGGGCAAGAGGGGTCCAGAGGGTCCCCAGATGGGTGCGCTTGTGTTTTTCTTTTCTGTAGTGGGAGTCCCTTCTCTCTACAGTCAAGAACAAAGGAAAACCACATTGAAAGTGTGTCTTCCTTGTTCTGTGAAGAACCTCGTATGTGGCTTCCTGCAGTCTCTTACTGAGATGTGGTGGCACAGTACCATTGTCCTGTAGAAGGGTAGGTCATCCTGAATATTCCTTGCTTGGTGATAAGTCACTCACAGTCTCTCTTAGTTATATGAATGTAGGTCAAGGAGGACCTTGGTCTGGGGAGAAGTTGTGACAAGACTGTCGCCCCATTCCCCCTCTCTCACTCCATTCCCCATCAAAGCCTTTCCCATTGTTCATATGTGGATCTAGATGCTCTGGAAGTATATATTTGCCTGAGAGCCCAGTGGCTTCTGGGAGGGAAGAGATTAATGTTCAAGTCCCTGCCCTAATTCAAAGTTAGGCGTAGATAGCGTGGTGGCCTGACTCATTCTGGGGCTGGCAAGCAACCAAACCCGTGGGTCCTCACTAAGTCAAATAAGCCAGCCAAGAGGCAAAGTCTGGCCCCAGTCCTGAACCTACTGCGCTGGGCCAGTCTGGGACCAGGGAAGTGGCTGTGTGTGGACAGAAGCAATGACTACCAGGAGCTATACTTAGATCAGCAGTATTCTGGAACTGGCTCAGACTGGCTTGCAAACAATGATGGTTAAATTTTCAGGAATCTTGCAAGACAGTTGGTAAATATAGCCATTAATAAATATTAATTTCTGTAAGGTTTCAAGTTAAATAATTATATTTAAAACAAAGGTGAGAATTACTCAAAATGCATTACTAATTATTTTACCACACTGGACTATGATATCAATGCTCTTGAAGTTATTCACATTTATTGTAACTGGTGGAGCTTTTATACATAGTGATGAACTACTGGGCATTCCCAACTCTGGATTCAGTAATGTCCCATCAGTAGTTTGAAATCAGTCACGATGGGAGTATTTACACCAAGGAAATTGGCAAACGCCATCAGCCAGAGCTCCCCGCTCGTCTCCCAGGGATTCAGCAGTATAGTTTTGACTATAACCATTAAGATTTATTCAATCATTTAGTATTTACTGGCTAAGGCTAGCTGCCTCATGACTGAGCATATTGAGAGAACACATCACTGAAGGATTGCCTTTGCTTGGAGATCCACCATGAGGGAGCGGGAGCAGGGAACCCTTGTATTGCTTCTATTCTAAAGGATTGAGTGATTCTGGTGTCGTTTTAACTTCCTGAAATTCTGGCCTTCCACCAGACAGCCTCAACCACTAGGAAATTTCTGATCCAACTTATCTTCTACCAAGTTTCTAAATCATCTCCTCAAACCAAATCTCTGCCGCTGTGTGTCCACAAGATATCTGACACCCCTTGAGGAAGCAACAGAATGAAGAAATTCAGGAATCTCTTTCTCCTGAGTAGTCCTAGAAGTTTGGTTGAGTATCTGCCACTGAGCATAACCCTGGTGAGTGGGCCAGACCTCAGAGAGGTGCCACTACCGAGGCCAGACACTTCACCCTAGAATCAGAGGCTAGTATAAGAGGAGGGGACTTGGCCCACTTGCCATGTTTTGAACATGACCCATGTTGGCCAACTTCTATTCAGGACCAGTGTCTCTATGCCTGGGGAATATACTAAGCTGGAACAGACTAACTGGACTTTGCGTGCACTCTGGGATCCCTGACATCAAATGGTGCCTAAAGATTTGGAGGGGGAAAGTCTGGCTTCCCTCTTTGGACTCCCTGCCATTGTTAACATGTGGGGTCCTGAACAATGTGCTCTGGGAAGTGAGTGGGAACATTATGGGTAGAGAAGCATCCCACTTTAATGGGAAGGAAAAGAGGGAGAGAGAAGGAGGAAGACAAATTAGGAAATTATGAATGAGCATCAGGTATTATTCCTTAGGCTGCTCCTTCCACTGTACATGGAGAACACCCACAATTATGGAATTCTCATTTTCCAGTTGCCCTGATCTTGGTATCTTCCTTGTCTTCCCTCTTTCTCTCCCAACCCAAATTTAGTCCACCATCCACTACACTTTCAAAATGTACCCAGAATGTAACATCTGCCTCACCATTTGCCCCGTCACCACCCCTTATCCAAGCCACCATCGTCCCTCTCGCACGCTGTCACAGAAGCTCCTAACGGGCCCCTGTTTCTGCCCTTGCCTCCGTGTTTCAGCCTAGCAACCAGAGTGATCTTATTAAATCATAGGCCAAATGACATCACTCCTCGGCTCAAAGTCTTCTGGTGGCTCTGATCTCGCCCGGAATGAAGGTCATCGTCCCTCTCCGACCTGCAGGGCCCGATGGATGCGCACCCCCACCTCTTTAACCTCGCTGCCAACTCCCTCCCCCTCATTCACTCAACCTCAGCTGCACAGGCCTCTGCTGGCCTTGACTCCAGCAGATACGCTCGCTCATGCTCCAGGGCCTTCGCAGTGACTGTCTGCACCCCAGGGACACTCTTCTCCAGATAGCCCCGTGGCTAACAGTCTGCTTCTCTTAGTTCTTGAGTCAAAAATCATCTCAGTGAGCCTTCATATTTCTGTTCTCATCTTTATTTTCTCTCCTTGGCTTGTGTGTGTGTGTGTGTGTGTGTGTGTGTGTGTGTGGTGTTTACTTAATTGATTGTCTCTCCCACTAGCATGTAGGTCCATAAGGGCATTGATTTGTATTTGTTTAGTTCACGCTCCACATTATAGAACAGCACCTGGCTCATAGTAAGTACTTGTTTCAATGATCTACTGCTGAATCATAAACCATCCTAACACAAAGCAACTTAAAATTATAGCTTATTATAGCTGGGTGTTGTGACACATGCCTGTAATCCCACTCTAATCCTCGACAGGAGGCTGAGGTGGGAGGATTGCAAATTCAAGGCCAGCCTGGGCAACTGAGCCAGACACTGTGTTGTGGTTTGGGTTTGGAATGTTCCCCAGAAGGCTCGTGTGTAGAAAACACATCCCCAATGCAACAATATTCAGAGGTGAAATAATTGAACCAAGGCTCTAATCTTATCTGTGGATAAATCCACTAAAGGATTAGTAGTTGGAAAGTATTTACTGGGTGGTAACTTTGGCAGGCAGGGTGTGGCTGGGAAAGGCAGGCCACTGGGGGTCTGTCCCTGGTCACTTCCTGTAGCTCTCCCTACTTCCAGTCACCATTGAGTTGAACTCGGCTTTCCTCCACCATGCTGTGCCCCCATGGTGTCTGCCTTGGAGTTGATATACTATAGACTGTACCTCTGAAACTGGGAGCCCAATAAATTTTTCCTTCCCTGTGTTATTTGTGTCAGGTATTTGGGTCACAATGATGGAAAAACAGAGTGAAACACTGTCTCAAAATAAAGTAAAAAAGGGCTGGGAATGTTGCTTAGTGGTAGAGCACCCCTGGGTTCAATCCCCAGTACAGAAGGAAATAAAAACAATAGTAGTTTATTGCAACCTCACCATTCCGAGGTTCGACTAGGATCAGCTGGGCAGTTCTTCCTTGGGAATCTCCATGTGGATAGAGTCAAAGAGCAGTGAGGACTAGAGTCACCTGAAGGACAAGGCTGTCACAGGAAGCTGGCTACTGGCTAGAGGATCATCTGGGACCACTGTCTGCAGTTCCTGCATGTAACACCACCAAGTTCATGGGGGGCACCTGGAAGGATTATGTACCACAGTGTTCAGTGAGTATTTGTGGGAGGAAAGAAGGCAGGAAGGGAGGGGAGATGGAAGGCATTGGAAAACTTAGAAAGAAGGAAATGAGGAGGTTACGAGGGGGGAAAGAGAGGAAGGATAAATGGAGGATTGGATTCTAAGTATAGTGTTAGCAGGGTAGCCCTGAAATGAAATGCATCCTTTTCCTGCCTCACTCTCCTTCCCCACCTCCCTCGAGTTGCACAGTGACCTGGCTGAGGAGCAAAAATTCATCTAATGCTGCATATCAGAACTGGAGTGCTCTTGGCAGAATCTTTTACAATTTATACCCCAAGTTCAAATCTGAGCCAAGGCATAATTCCAAGGGAAGAACAACACAGCACTTTATCTTGATGTTGCTGTTTCCCCTTGGTAATTTCAAAGCAGTTTTATAAACAAGCGTTATCATTGTACAAGAGAGGAAGTGGAAGGGAACTAGTAATATTTAGGTAACCAACGACAAAACCTTTGAATCAATCTTATATGGACATGACAAAGTAATTATGCAGAATCAGAGGCAGGCTACAATGGCATCGAATTAATAAAATATAATTTGGAAGAAATAAAATACATAAAAGTTTCCACATAAAAACTGAAGTGAGGGGGTGGAAGGTGCTAGAAAGTAAAAATAGACTTATACAAACTAGGTAGAAGAAAATTTAAACAGTTGTTGGGATATTAAAAATGGATTAACTTTTAAAACAGTTTGGAATAGTTTAGTCATTTTCCAGAGCCTCAGCTCCTCTGTGCCAGTTGGGCACTTCTTCCTAAACCAACCTGGCAGACGGTTGTCTAAAAAGGGGTTTGCAGGCAAGCTCTTTGGCTAAAACCCAGAGAAGTAAATGAATTTGGGTTGCTGAAGTTCCAGTGTCTCAATACAAAAAGGGAGAGGTATCCATTTTTCCTAGAGATATTAATGATGATGTAAATTGTGGATGTAAACAGAGGATTCTCCTCTAATTGATATATCATAGGATAAGATGGCATAGCGTTTGCTTCAATTTGTGACCTCTGTAGACCTCTTTTTGTCCTTAGCCGACTCCCCCCAAATATGCTCATATTTGGGAAATTGAAGTAACTCAAAAAAGCAGCTTCTCATATATTAGGATTAGGTTTGGCAGCATGAGGTTGAATTTTCCCCACCATCCCCCCAGACAGAGGATTAAACAACACAGAAGTTTATTTCTCTTTCATATAAGTTCACAGATTGTGAAGTGTTCCAGTATCAAGGACTCAGATTCTTTTTTCTTCTTTTCCTACCATATGTGCATAGTCTCTGTTTCCTAAATCATCTCATGGTCAAAATGATTACTTTAGCTCCAGCCCCCATATTTCCATTCCATGAAAAAAGAAAGAAAAGAGAGGGAGAGAGAGAAAGAAAGAAGAAGGAAGGAAGGAAGGAAGGAAGGAAGGAAGGAAAGAAAGAAAGAAAGAAAGAAAGAAAGAAAGAAAGAAAGAAAGAAAGAAAGAAAAGCTAAAGAGAAGGGAACACTTCCTCCCTTTAAGAACACTTGCTAGAAGTTGCTCACACTATTTCTACTTACACCCAACTGACCAAACCTTAATCTCATGGCCCTACCCAACTGGAGTGGGGTCAAGGAGCCTGGGAAGTGGAGCCTTTTTAGCAGCATGCACCTGGATTCAGGATTCTGATACTATAGACCAAAGGAAAATAAATGTGGGACAATGAAACAGACTCTGACTCAGTTTACCCCTTTGACTGCCCCAAAATGTAAGTGTACCCTTCTTCCCCCACACAAGACACACTCCATCCCCAAGGGAAGAAACCCACAAAATTCAGGGACTGCTTCCAACTCAAAAATCAAAATTTCTAGGTGACACATAGTCCCCCTATGTGAGTCTAGGCATGATGTTACATAATCTTGTAAACTGCCTTAGTCTGTTCCAGCTGCTATAACAAAATACTTTAGACTGGGTAATTTATAATAGAGATTTATTTCTCACAATTCTGGAAGCTGGGACATTCCAGATTAAAGTGGCAGGAGATTTGGTGTCTGGTGAGGGTTCTCTGCTTCAAAGATAGCTCCTCATGTTCTACCCAAATGTATAATTACAATGCACCAATAAATGAACATAAAAAAAGAAAAAGAAATCCAAAGACTCCCTCAATTCCTTTTATAAAAGTCCTAATACCATTAATGAAGATGAAGATCTCATTACCTAATCATCTCCTAAAGTACCTCCCTTTTAATACTGTTGCATTGAAGATATAAGGGTTTTGATATTTTTTATTGGTGCATTGTAATTATGCAAAGATTAAGTTTCAATGTGAATTTTGGAGAGGACATATTCAAACCATAAACCAAAAGACTAGTTTTCTTCCCCCCGGTCCACTATGTATATTGTGATGGATAAGAACAGGGAAACTACAATAAAACTATCCTTCAAAAAAAATGTGAAGCCCCTAAACCGAGCATGGTGGCACACCCCTATAATCCCAGTACTTGGTAGGCTGAGACCGGAGGATCCGGGTTCGCGGCCAGTCTCAGCTACTTAGGCCCTCAGCAACTCAGTGAGACCCTGTTTCAAAATAAAGATAGGGCTGGGGGTGTAGCTTAGTTGGTAGAATGCCCCTGGGTTCAATCCCCAGTACCAAAAAAAAAAAGTAAAAAATAAAAAGTGCTGGGGGGATATCTCAGAGGTAGAATGCTCTTGGGTTCAATCCCCAGTAAAATAAATAAATAAATAAATAAATAAATAAATAAATAAATAAGAAACCTCTAGAAGTCACAGCCTATAGAAATGGTCAAAGCCTTCTGAAAAAGAACAGATGAACTCTTCTCCAACAGCAGTGGGCGGCAGATTGTCTCAGGAGAGGTGCGTCTGGGTCCAGCAACCTCTGTGGCTATTTCTAAGGTGGGAAGCAGCGAATAAACCCTTTCATAGCCCAACTCCTGCTGATTCAGATTTGCAGACACAAGAACTGCTGTAAGAATTGAGTAGTTACAGCCTTTGGAAGGTTAGGCTCATGGACTTGGGGGCAATGCAGTGCCCTCAAACCTCAGTAGGCATCTCTTCCTTTTGCCCTTTATCAGCTCTATACATGAGTAATAGCAGCCAAAGATCTTGTCTAAAAATAATTTTAAACTTTTACCTATAGAAGTTTGTCCTCTGCCCACCCCTCACTACTGTTTAATGGTAGCTAGTTGAAACTATCTACAACAAGTCTTGGAAGGAAAGCAACAGATTAAATTAGTAGCTACCCATTGTCACCCACTGTCTAGTAGAGAGCTTTAATAGCTCTTGAATGGAACTCACTCAGCTTCAGAGCCACCGCATATGAATAAATGTATCTTTTCAGGGACAGAACATCTGTCTTTGTCACTTTTAAGTTCCCAGATCACTGATCTGCTAGTCAATTTAGATGGAAAACCAAAGGCAGACAGTTAGCCTGTGCTACTTCCCTAATATCTTAAAAATTGGGTATATTAAGCTTTTGTTTCTTACTCTTCTGTTGCTCACAGATTTTAAGATTTTGTAACGATTCTTCTGCACCTCACTCCTGGTATCAATTTATGTTTTAGTTAGGGCAGTTAATATCGCTACCAATAATAGACCTAATAATTTAATCATTCTAATACAATAGAAAATATTTTCCTTTCATGTAATTATCCGGAATAGGTGCTCCAGAGATCCAGGGACCCAAACTACCTGAGTCAATGTCTTTATAAGCAAAGTGCCCATACTAGTAAGATAGACCAAGGCCTTCTGTCTTAGACTTTTGTCTGTTAAGAGGTGTGAATTCATAATCTATACAGCAGGAAAATAAATGTTGTTAGTATTATGGTTTGGGTCAAAAATGTTCCCCCAAAACTCATGTGTTAAAAGCATAGTCACAGCAAGAGGTAGGGAATGACTGGCAGAGGTGGGAGCGTGGTCTTGGGGACTACATATGTCTCTGGTCCTCTCTACTTTCTCTTTCCACTTCCAGTCACCAAGAGGTGAGAGTGGCTTTCTCCTCCGTTGTTCCCTGAGGCCCTGCTGCTGTGGCTTCTGCCTTGGAGCTGGCTGATCATAGACTGACCTCTGAAACTGTGAGCTCCAAATAAACCTTTCTTCCTCTAAGTTGTGTTTGTCAGATATTTTGGTCACAGCGACAAAAAAAAAAAAAACTGACTAAAATTCTAGGTAGTCAAAACTCAGAGTTTTTAATGCGTAGAGTTTATGTATGTGATAATTGGACATCTACATTAGAAAATGACCATTTAATGCTTCTCTCCATCCCCCAATATGAACCCACAGTCCTTTGGTTCTCTTATGAGCTTTACACAAACCTGGATGCAAGTATCCCCTACTTTACTACTTACTATAACTTTGGGCAAATCACTTAACATTTCTGAACCTTAGTTCTTAACTACGAAATGCAGATAAAAAAGAAACCTATTCACTGTGCAGATTTGATATAATATATATCAAATAGACATACAATGTTTGGCATTTAGTAACTATTTAACAAATGATAGCTGCACTCATTTGAGAAGCATATCATTAGGATGTTAGAACTCGGGTTTGAATTTGTACAGATTGGTGTGTGGCTCCTCATTCTGCCCCATGCTAGTTGGGCAGCTATGGGCAGACTCTCTCCTTGTCAGTTTCCCCGTGCATTAAATGGGGATCATAATACCTATCCGAGTGTGGTCGTGAAAAGCATATGTAAATCACTCCTAGAATAGCAACGAGCACAAAAATAACCATTCAATATGAGATTTTCATTCTTGTTTTTATTTTTATTGTGTTCTTTTCTGGTTAAAAAGGAAATGTATACTCAATTAAGTTTGGAAAACATAAAAAGTTATGAAGGAGAAAATAAAAATCTACTGAACACCCACTACTTGGATGACACTGTCAGTATTATGTCTTGATGGCTTCATCCCTGTCTTTCTTTTTCTATTAGGCTATTATTCTTAAAGCCGAGGACCACAGGATACCCTTTAGTTCTACACACAGGAAGTTCCTCACTCTGTTATGAAAGAGAAGCCAGAAGTCTCTGCCAGTGTGGAAGTAACAACTGAAAGTCTCCAGTTAGTAGACACTGAGCTTTGGGTGAAGAGAGAATAGCCCTTCTTCAATCAGTCCGGATGGGCTGCCATCTTGGAAAGAGGAACCGGACCTTGTGGAAATATTGCTGGGAAGATCCGGGGCGTGAGTGAGTCCCGGGCTCCTGAAGCCAGACACTTGGCCAGTTGACAGCCTCGCCTTGGGCTAGTTCTGCGAGGGGAACATGTAGTGCTTATTCCAATCAATAGGGTATTCTAGTCACAGAGGGGCTGTGAGATTTGGCCAAGATTCCAAAGCAAGAAATGCAGACAAATACACTTAAAAATTGCAACTTGGGATGGGGCAGAAAGAAAACCCCCAATTCCAACTCACATATCTGTCATACTCAATTGATCTGGACCAAAGATCAGAAATATAAATTGGACAGCTACCATCCGGGACTCATTTCTTCCCTGATGGGCTGTGTAGTATTGGCACTCAAGGAATATTTTTATAATAATCAGTGATGATCTGATAACAGAATAACAGACGAGTTTGTCATTGTTAATTTCTATACCTCCCCTTACTATTATCACGACCTCGACATTTTGCATTAGTCTTTAAAATGTAAATTTACCTACAGCTATTCATTCCGTCTATTCTAATGCCTGTCAAACTGAGATGAAAGAAAGCCATGCAGAGGCAAGTCTGAGATCTTCATCTCAATCAGTAAAATCTTCAGTGGAACCTTGCATTACTCAAGCAAGACAGATCTGAGCTCCCGATACAGTGAGAAGATGTGACCTACTTTAAAACCCAGCAGAGTGTGTGTGTGTGTGTGTGTGTGTGTGTGTGTGTGTGAAGAAACGAAAGTGAATTGTTTTGCTGAAATCTGACACTAAAAATAGGGCACTGGATCCTTCCCCTGCTGGAAAAAAAAGGCATTAAAATGAGTGTGTGTCTGTATGTCTGGGAATATGTCTCCATAGCAACCATTGTCCCACCTCCTCCATCAACAGCATTACCCCTCTCTGTGGAAAGAGGGCACATGAACGGCTTTCCCAGCACCCCTCCCAATCCCTTACTCCATGAAATCTAATTAAAGAGTGAAATGAATTTTAGCGATGGTTCTATAGGCTGGGAGAAGTCCAAGGTTGGGGTGGGGGTGAGGAGAGGAGTGCTGGGGGAAGGGACAGGGAGACCTGCCCTTCCACGTTGGAGCGGCAGCCTGCAACTCCGTTCTCATTTTTAAAAAGAGCCACCGCTCCCACGCTGAGGAGCTGCAAGGGAGTGATAACCCGCCGTGCAATGATGTTATTACTTTAATGGATACAGGACTGGTTGAGCATTTTATTTCCACCAGGGCTTTTAACTTTGCATCTCCTTCCCTTTATACAACATCCAGTTTGCCTCAGACCCGCCTCCTCTTTATTTTTATTTTTTAATGCTTTTACTGGTGCATTGCAATTATACATCATAGTGAGGGTCAAATGATATGAACATACATGCACACAGCACTTGGTGCATTTCACCTCCCCTTTATTAATGAATATTGTCCCCATTTCTCATCCTACTGGGGTCGGGGGGGGAAGGATGCATCATATGAGATAATAGGTCTGTCCCTAGGGTGAGGAGGGTGAGTCCATCGTATTTGAAAACCACCCCAGCCCCCAACCTCAACACCCATTTTTTTTTATAGATTAGAAGCCAGAAAAAAAAATAGGGGAGGGCATGGGATGTGGTGGTGAGGAAGGTACTCTGGGGCAAATGAGGTTCAGGGTTTCTTGAGCATCTGCTGGGGACTTTCCTTTTGCTTCCTGGCAGCTGCCTCTGCTCCTCCCTCCCTCCCTCCCACCTTCAGTGTCCAGTCAGCACCAGCCGCAGGCCCCTCCCTCGCTCTCCACTCTGGCCACCCCTGCCCCTGCTGTCTGGGCATCTGGTCCTCATTCCTGCATCCAAATGCTTTCTCCAGGTTGGCTGTCAGTCCGGCTTTGTGTGCAGGGGTCCCAGCGGGAGCGGAATTGCCCTCACACCAGCACTCGGTCAGGCCCAGGCTTGTCCCTCTGACAAGCTGGAGGCACCGGCAGGAAGCCTGCGGGGTCTCCTGGGAAAGAGGGGAGAGTTAGTTACATGCAGTCTCCAGCGGAGGGGAGGGACAGAGTGAAGAACCACTCGGGGTGTTTGCCACTCAGCTAGTCTTCCGTCCCGCTGGGCTGAATGTCAGAGCTGCGCGCTCGCCCAGGACAGGGTGGCGGGGCCCAGAGTCGATTGGCATGAGGCAGCTGGAGTGTGTGACTAGCATCCACAGGAGACAGAGCCAGCTGTGGCATCTGCAGGAGTGGCCACCTCTCCTGCCAGCTCTGCAGCTGCAGCATCAGGCACGTCCTGTCCTTGGAAGGGATAACCAACTCCCTGCTGTGGAAGGGATGGCCAACCTCCCTCCTCGCCAAACTGACTCTCCCCTTTTTCCCTGGAGACCCCACAGGCTTCCCGGGTCTTGAGAGGCCTGCAGGGCAGCGAGGGCCCCTCTCTTGCCAGATCCCCCCCATACCTCCTGGAAAAATCAAGGGAGACCAACAAGAATGGGGGTTACTGTCAAGCCAGAGAGATTCCTATGGCTTGAGTGTTTCTGCCCAGGCTGATGTGGCTTAGAGCGCCTGGCTGATCCACAATATAATCACAAGATCTAATATTTACTGAGTGCTCACTCTGGGCCAGGAGTTTTTCTAAGCACTGTACGCATGCAACAGCCAGGAAATAGATATTCTTATCTTTGACAGGAGAGGTAAGACCATTCTCAAGGTCACATAGCTAGAAAGTAGCAAAGCCAGGGTTTGGACCCAAGATGGTTTGAACCCAGAGTGCACAGAATGATCTCGGAGGGACCTACCCGTTCACTGGACAGCAAGAAATCTCCAGTCTTCATCAGATTGTCTTCAGTTTTTTACAAAGCGCCTAGGGATTTTTTAAACACACACACACACACACACACACACACACACACATCATTATGTAATCATTATGTAAATAACATCATTAAAAGCATGTTTAAATGAGAAAAAGAAGTCACCACTAAGCTCTCCGCCCAGAGCCATGGGTTTTATGTATGCTTGTTTTTTCGGTCCATACACTTACATGTTTCACATGGTGAAGTGTAATTCTGTGTTCTGACTTCTTTTCTGGTTTTATAACATTATAAGCATGCTCTCATAAGGTTATTTTCTTACTTGCTTTAATTGCTGCAGCACATTCCTTCAAGTTGATGTACCATAATTGACTTAGCCAGTCCCCTATTTTGGACATTTAGATTGTTTCCAGCTTGTCAGCATTTGAAAAGTAAGAAAAACAAACCCTTTGCTCCCGTCTTTTTCTTTTATGGCCTCTTTGTAGACGGAGGAGAGCCGTTTAACCTGTGCCTTTGGAGCTATTTTGATAACCTTTGGCCCGATGTCAAGGTTTACTCAAAGGTTAGAAGTATGTGAGCTGGAAGGATTTCATTAGGTGCTATTCATTGCTGAAGGACTTGGAAGGAGCGGAAGGGTGAGTGGAATTACTCAATACTGCTGCCAATATGCTAGAAATGGCGTACAGACCAGACTGGGCCCGGGAGGCTGAGCAGCAGATTTGCAGAGGCAACATTTAACTTGGTAATGGATGGCCCATGGGCCAGAGCTCAAAGGGCCGGGCTCCTAAAACCAACAGGACCCCGGCGTATGACTCAAATGTTCTCACTAGCCAGAGGGACTGCCACTCTCCACTTGCCAAGGGCTGCGGTGACGTGTGAATATTCAAGGGACATGAATTATTTCTCCTGCCCTAACCTCTACTCTTTCATTTCCCTAGCCTCAGATAGAGGCTTGAAAACTCTGAATCACTGCTGACTGTCTCCCAGCTCCATCTGGGCTCAGCCCCTCTGGCCTAACGGAAAACCTCAGAATCTGGTCTATGCTTATATCAGATGGTTTTCAGCTTAAATGTTGGTAAAAAGTAATCCATCTCCTCATATCCTGACAGCTTAATCCTGGGCACTGGGTCAGTCTACAGAGGCAACGAGGTCCAGGCAAAGCCAGATCTAGGGGGAGATAAATGAGCTTCCTGCTGGGCCGTGTTCTCAGGGGTCACCCAACCTTGCTCAGGTGACCCTGTGGGGCCTCCTTCGCCTTGGTGTTCTGGAACCTCTCTTGCCTCACCCTAGCCCCAGCCCTACCCAAAGTCACAGCAAGGCTCAGCCTTGATCACTGCTGCCCTTATCAAGTCCCTGCTGGCTTAGGCTCTGAATAACTAGTTAAACCTGGGTGCCTGACATGGGCAACTGAAAAAACTGGGCCACGCCTACTAGCAGGTGGCAGCAATGCAAGGGGACAGGCTCACCTTCCCAAGACCAGTTGGAAAACAGAAGTCCGTGTGCTCCTAACCTAGTGCCGGCCCAGGCGTATTGAGAAAAAGACCAGACGACCCAAACCGTGACTACAGTACAGACTGGCACTTGTGTTCTTAAGCCTGCCTGGAGAATTAACATTCAACAGCTGTGCGTATTCACACTGCTGAATGAGTATTACACAATATTATCAGACATTCTCCCACGCAGAGCAGCAGTATTGGCCCATCGGGTGATTCACGAGGTTCCAACACAAGCCGCCAGAGAAAGGGAGCTATCAAGATTGGGGTGATGAGAGAGAGAGAGAGTGGAGCACGTGGGAACAGAGGAAGACAGACCGGATATCTTTTCAGGCTGGATCAAGAAAAAGCTTTGACAGAATGGGACATGGTTTCCTTTTATTTGAAGTGTTGCAGGCCTATAGATCTGCAATTTGTTCGGTGGTTGGAACAATGCAGAGTATTCCAACCCTCCACTGCTGGAAAGGAGAGAGATGTGAAAAATGAGGAGGGAGCCAGGTGAGTTCATGCTTGAATAATAGATTCTCTCGGTAACAGAACCACAGAGAAGGCTGTGGCCGGCTGGGGTTAGTCTCCATCGGCTTAATTTCCTTACTGGCCACCATGAGCATGGCTATTCCAAGAGCTAGACCCTTCAAAGCTTTCCTGCCGTCTGAGCCAGGGGCTTTCAATGCAGGATGTGTGCGTGAAGATCTTCAGGGATACAGAAAAACATTAGGATTGTCTTTAACAAGTATTTTTCCTCCTCTGCCTCAGTTTCTACTCTCGAGTAAATTGTTTAATGTACATTCTACATTTGTACAGCAGTGAAGAGTATTCATTTTGACAGGGAAGACTCAAAAAACTTAGTACTAATGGATTGCATGATCAAAAGTGTTTGGAGCTGAGTGTGATGGCGCTCGCCTATAATCCCAGTACATGGGAGGTTGAGACAAAAGGATCCCAGGTTCAAGGCCAGCCTCAACAACTTAGTGAGACTTTCAGCAACCTAGTGAGACCCTGTTTCAAAACAAAAAGTAAAAAGGGCTGGAGGTGTAGTTTGGAGGTAGAATGCCCTTGGGTTCAATCCCTAGCACCAAACAAAGTGTTTGGAAGCCACCGGTCTAAGTAAGAAGATGAAACCCCTTAGCCTGATGTTCAGAGTCTTCTACAATTTACCTCTTCAACCTTCTCTGGCTATTTCACCTCTTGGACCACTGGCTGCAATGACAGGGATCTGGTCATTCAACAATCCTCTTTTTTTTAAACACTTTCTTGCTCTGTGTCTTGGCTGGTGGAACTCCAGCCAACGAAGACAGCAAATGAGGTCCTATTTACTGGGATACACTGAGCCTCCAACCACTTCAGTTGCAGAAATTCCAAACCTGTCCAGGACACCCCTTCCTAGATAAGCTCTCCACAGGTAACTACCATGTTCATAATTCTCAGTGAAACAAAGACTACCACTGCTCACTAGAGAGAAGCGGGACTCTCATGAACAAATGACAAACATTGACAACTTCTGCTTCCCCTACTGAGGCCACCAACATCATTAAATTAACACTGGGTACCTAGCTGCACCAGCACTGGTGCTAAGACCTCAGCAACACGAGCTACAATGATTGCAGCATGTACAGTATGGGAATCCAGAGAGTACCCTCTTCTATAATTTACTCAGTCAGAAATCTCCCAAAGCAAACTTGCTGGGGTGGGGCTGCTGCGTGCTTCTGCAGTTTTTACACTACACAGTGGTGCCCAGGCAGGCACCTGATCCAGCTCTCAATCTATTGACCTTTCCCCAAGGTACCTTGAGACAGATTGCCTTTGTCAAAGATGACAGCCACGATGTTTCCTGTCCTTCACGCTCTTCTGACAATGTGACATTGACCCTCCTCCCCTGGAGCGACGAGGTCAAACATCCCCTCTCTTTCAACCTCTTTCAAAGTGGATCTTTGTGACTTCTTCCATCAATGGAGTTTGGCATAAATGATGAATTGTGACTTCTGAGGCAAGGTCATAAAAATGCCATGATTTCTAGAAGGATCGCCCACAGATACTTCATCATCGGTGGTATCTAGCACAATGTGCACCAGATGAGCTGTGTATCTGTGGCCAAGAGGCATAAGTTCTTGGACCCTCAATTTCCTCATCCATAAACCGGAGATAATATCAATCCCTGCTTCACAAAGATTAAATAAAGTAATCCGTGTGACCGTGCAGTACAATGCCTACATACAGTAAGCGCTTGATGTTAGCAATTATTGTCATCACCTGGCATTTTGGCAGGTGGCTTATTAATATTTGTCCATTGAGGACAAAGAAAATGTGGCATATACACACAATGGAGTTTTACTCAGCCATAAAGAAGAACGAAATTATGTTACTTGCAGGAAAATGGATGGAACTGGAAATCATCATGCTGAGATCAGCCAGACTCAGAAAATCAAGGGCCACATGTCTTCTCTCAAATGTGGCAACTAGAGAGAAAAAAGGAAAGACAAAGGAACCTCATGAAAATGAGAGAGGCCAGTAGGAGGGGATGGATGGGGGAGGATCAAATAATGCTATGTGCATATATGAATGTACCACTGTGACTCTCGCTATCATGTACAATTACAATGCACCAATAAAATTAAAGAAAAAATTTCCACTGATTGATCAAATTGTGCTCTACTTAGACTAAAAAGAAGACAAAGATCTAATCTACACCCAATGGCACAGAAGGCTTTTCATGTCCAGGCTCGGTTCAGGTCTCCAGCTTCAAGTCTTCATGTGCATACAGCTGCCTGACACAGACCACCAAAGGACATCTCTCACCCTGCACCCACCGGTCTTCTCTGCATTTCTCATATTGCCTTTGGCGATCGCTTTTGCAGTTCCCTCTTCTGGGGGGGGGTCCCTTCAATTTTCACTTCCCTCTTGACTACTGTTACTGGCACTTCAGTCCTCAGCGTGGAGGGCACCCCTTTGGAAGCCTTTCCAGACCTCAAGATTAGATAAAGAGTCTCTGTCATGTCGGTAGCTCACCATAGGGTAATTGCCTGCTAATATCTCTGTGTCCCCCACAATCTGGAAGCTCCTGGACAGCAGAGCTTCTGAAAGCTTCACCATTGTATTCCGAATAGTGAGGAACGTCCGGCCAATAACAGCCACTCAATAAACACTTGTTGAACAAATGGTTGCAAATCAACAATTATCCTGAAACATTAAAGAAAGGCAAAAGTGTTCAATCCCATCACTTTAAGAAAACAGAGAGCGGTGTAATGCATTTTAAAAAGATTTCCATCAAAACAGATTCAAATATGATCTTGGCACTTAATGGAGTAAGCTTTGGCTATCTGGAAAAATAATTTGCTTGCAATGCTTTAGCAGAAGATGTTAAATGAATGAGAATGTCGTTCTCTTGGTTTTTAACTGTCTTCTCAGATACGCCCTTGGGAGGACAGGGATGGGGAGAAGCAACCACGTTCCCTTCACGTGCCAAGCTTTGTGCTTCCAATACTTAGTTGCTCGATGAATATTTGATGACAGATGCATGAATTTAGAACTGAAAGGAACCTTGATGAATGGCTGAAGATTGAAAACTGAACCATTAGTACCCTGGGGGACGGACCATAGAGCGGCTGTCGCTGGCCCACAGAAGAAGGGAATACCTCAGCTGGTCCAAAGACCTGGCCCCAGGTATCTGTGCTGAATGGCTTTCCAGGAACCCAGCAGTCCCTGCCAAGACTGCATTTTCTGGTTTTGCTGCTAAGGCTCTCTGTGTGGAACAACAAAGTATCTGCAATGCTTTTTGTCCAAGTGTGTTCAGCACCGCATTCTGTAATATTCCTTTCCAAGGGAAGCACATCACACTTGGGCTGGGAAAGCATCCAAAATTTCCATTCTGATAGGATTCATCAGAGTGAGGCAAACAGCCATTTCTGACATAACCAAGGCTATTTTAGTTTCCCACAGAAGGGTTTCTGGCACCCAAGGCTCTACCCTTGGTTTGTGTGGCCAGAACCTGTTGGAGCACCACATGCCAGGACTTGTGCTTTTCAGAGCGTTGCTTGTCCTACTATCAAACATCCCAAGACTATGACATCATGGCAGAGCCTTCAGGAGGAAGAGTGGCTTTCCTCCCCACCTGGGCGAGCCCTCTCCTAGACAGGATACGACACGCTGGTCTGAGAGAACTCAGGGCAAACTCTTTCTGCCAACACCCAGGATAATATGGAGACACTTATGTCTGCTCACAGACTATGCCCACCATTTCTAAACCTTGCCTAGCTCCTTTCCCATCATTTCTAAACCTTACTTAGCTCCTTTACCTCCAACGATGGTCTCAGCTAGTGCACCTCTTACAGGTGATTCAAACACATGATCAAGTTTTAGTTCAGTATGAGTAGATGTGAGGTCCCAAAAGACTGCTGTTTCCCAACTCCAGAAGCACCATCCACATGTGGCCATTCTTCAAGCAACTAGGAAACAGTAGAAGCCCTGACTCTCAGTGTAGGAGCTTCAGAATACAAACACAAAATACACAAAATAATGGTTCTTCGCTCGCTCTCCAGGAGAGTCAGCCTCAGTGTCTCCTACTTATTATTAAGAGCCCAGGAGGGCCGGGCGTGGTGGCGCACGCTTGTAACCCCAGTAGTTTGGGAGGCGGAGACTGGAGGATCCGGGTTCATGGCCAGCCTCAGCTCTCTCTCCCTGTCTCTCTCTCTCCCCCCCCCTACTTAGTGAGGCCCTCTGCAACTTCGTGAGACTCTGTTTCAAAATAAAGTATAAAAAATAGGGCCAGGGGTGTAGCGCGGAGGTAGAACGCCCCTGGGTTCAATCCCCGGTACCACAAAA
>PVJS01028398.1:0-25525 GCA_004027185.1 Glis glis | reverse complement strand
GGGTCTCACGAAGTTGCGGAGGGCCTCACTAAGGAGAGAGAGAGAGAGAGAGAGGCAGAGAGACAGAGAGGGGGAGAGAGAGAGAGAGAGACAGACAGACAGAGAGGGGGAGAGAGAGAGAGAGAGAGAGAGAGAGGGAGAGAGAGAGAAAGAGAGAGAGCTGAGGCTGGCCGAGAACCTGGATCCTCCGGTCTCCGCCTCCCAAAGTACTGGGATTACAAGCGTGCGCCACCACGCCCGGCAATAATGAACTTTTCTAATCGATACCAGATAGTCTTACTCTCTGATTATGAAGTGACTAAATTAGAAATTGACAATCCTAAGATAGTCCCCAAACTCTGTATTTTGGGAACATGAAGCACACTCCTAAGTAATTAATGGCTTACAGAGGAGCCTTGCCCAGTCCCTGTGGCCGGGCTCGCTGAGAAGGCCACCAGCATCAGGAGCAGCGGATCACGGGGAAGGAGGGAGGGGCAGCCCTGTCGCCCTTGGGCCCTGGCACTCCTAGGGACAACTGTACCCGCTGCACGTTCCACTCACTCTCCCTGCTGATGGGGCTGCAGCATGGCTGCTTGTCTTCTGCTCTTTGTCCCCTGGGTCTGGGGCGGGGTCTCCTCCCCCGCCCCCCCAGGCAGGAGGTCAGCACATACTGTGTCCTCCACACTGAGCCCTGGTTTGGGCATCTGGGTATGCTGATCTCAGGCAACACGACGAAGCACTTCCTGCCTACTTCTTCTCTCTGGAAGAATTTGTTCCTTGAGGTTTCCGGTAGAACTGGAGTTGAAGACAGCCCAGGCCTGGAGTTTTTTATGTGGTTACATTTTTGACTGTGGATTAACTTCTGTAATGATTGTAGTTCCATTCAGGTGTTCCACTGTTTTCTTGTCAATATTAATAATTTATACTCTTCTATTGACCAGTTCATCTAGAATATCAATATTTTTTGGCATTAAGATTTCCATGGTGCCCGGTGTGGTGGCGCGCACTCGTAATCTCAGTACTTGGGAGGCTGAGACAGGAGGATTGCAGGTTCAAGGACAGCCTCAGCAACTTAGTGAGATCCTGTTTCAAAATAAAAAATAAAATAGGACTGTGGGTATAGCTTGGAGGTAGAATGCCCCTGGGTTCAATCCCCAATACCACAATTGAAAAAATTTAAAAAAAAGGTTTCCATGGAGCTGAGTGTGGTGGTCCATGCCTGTAATCCCAGTACTTAGGAGGTTGAGACAGGAGGTTTGGGGGTTTGAAGCCAGCCTCAGCAACTTAGCGAGGTTCTTAACAACTTAGCTAGGCCCTGTTTCCAAATAAAAAATAAAAAAGGCTGGATGTGTAGCTCAGAGGTAGAATTCCCTTGGATTCAATCTCCAGCAAAACACACACACACACACACACACACACACACACACAAACACACACACACCACACGCTTCCATGGAGCCAGGCACTGTGGTGCAAGTCTATAATCTCAGTACTTGGGAAGGTGAGGCAGGAGGATCTCAAGTTTGAGGCCAGCCTCAGCAACTTAGCAAGAATCTCTTTCAAAATAATAATAAAGTTTTTAAAAAGCTAGGCATAGTGGCGTATGCATGTATTCCCAGTACTTAGGAGGCTGAGACAGGAGGATCACAGATTCACTGCCAGCCTCAGCAACTTAGTGTGGCCCCCTGCAACTTAGTGAGACCCTGTTTCAAAATAAACAATAAAATAGGGCTGGGGGTGTAGCTCAGAGATAAAATGCCCCTGGGTTCCATCCCCAGCAGCCCACACACACACACACACACACACACATGGGCTGGGGGTATAGCTTGAAGGTAGACTGCCCCAGGTCTCAAGCCCCCGCCCCCAGACAACGCTATTTAAAGAGCATCAGGCAGAGCAGGTACCTCACAGTGTCGAGTCTCTTCCCTGCCCCTGGGGAAGCCCCACTCTCAGATCTCCCTCCACCTTGTGCCTGGGAAACCCGAGAAGGAACCTAGAAGGAGAGGGAGGAGGGAGAGAACAGGTCTGCAGCAGGACCAGGCGGTTAGCGGGACAGGCAGCCGCAGGCTGACAGGCAGGATCTAGAGATAGAGGGGAGAAAAAGAACCTGCAGATCTCCGCGCCTTCCTCCAACTCTAGGGGGCGACAGAGAGCGGCCACGCCCCGGACCTGCCACGCCCCCAAACCTGCCTCGCCCCCTGGGCCAGCCTCAGCTGCTCTGG
Organism: Glis glis; assembly: GCA_004027185.1. NCBI lineage: Eukaryota > Metazoa > Chordata > Mammalia > Rodentia > Gliridae > Glis > Glis glis. Next base: position 23,324 of record PVJS01028398.1, on the reverse strand, counting down.
GCTCAGGGCCGCCAGGGCAGAGGGTCCTGAGGCACTGTAGGAGTAGTGGCCACAGCTGTGAGACTCAGGGTGAAATCAGATGCACAAATGGGTGCAGGTGCCACATATTTAAGAAAAAGGGCTCGTGCCAGGCGTGGTGGTGCACACCTGTAATCTCACTACATGGGAGGCTGGGACAGGAGGATGGCAGGTTCAAGGTCAGCCTCAGCAATTTAGCAAGATCTTGTTTCAAAATAAAATATTAAGCCAGGCGTGGTGGTGCATGCTTGTAATCCCAGTACTTGGGAGGCTGAGACAGGAGGATCGCAGGTTCGCAGCCAGCCTCAGCAACCTCATAAGGCCCTCTGCAACTTAGTGAGATCCTGCTTCAAAATAAAGAATAAAATTAGGCTGGGTGTAGCTAGGAGGTAGAATGCCCCTGGGTTCCATCCCCAGTACCACACATGCACACACACACAGACAAAAAATAAAAAAAATAAAAAAGGGCTGGGGTGTAGCTTGGAGGTCGAATGCCCCTGGGTTCAATTCCCAGCAACCCCCCCCCCAAAAAAGTGGCCTTAAAACTGCTTAAAATTGCTTAAAATTTAAGAAGAAATTTTTTTGGCTAAAATTGGGAATTTTTAATTTTTCCACTGGAACCCTTAACCCAGCTCAAGAAACATGCATAATTGCGAACAACCAACTGAGTTCAGATGTGTCTATATCAGATGGAAACGCAAGGGGTCCGGAGGTGCGGAGCCTGGGCCGCAGGCCGCAGCCAGGCCCAACCTCTCCCTCTGCCACTCTGATCTGAAGGTAGCTGTTGTGTCTCCCCGGTCCACAGCATTGGCATCGCCTGGAACTCCTTGGGAATGCAAGATCTAGGGCTTTACCCCGATATACACAAGCACACACATACGTCTGAAGTTCTTTATTCTTGTCCAGGCTGGTTTTGTTTGTTTATTTTGTGGTCCTGGCGATTGAACCCAGGGGCACTCTACCTCTGAGCTACATCTCCAGCCCTATTTTATTTTTATTTTGAAACAGGGTCTCGCTAGGTTAATGAGAGTCTCATTATTTGCTGAGGTTGTCCTCGAACCTGCGATCCTCCTGTCTCAGCCTCCCAAGTACTGGGATTACAAGCGTGTGCCACCACGCTCGGCTTTCCAGGCTGGTTTTAAGGAGGGAAGTTCCATGTGAAGGGACCCCTCCTGTATTCCTTGCTTCCTAGGGTGCCCATAACCAAGGAGCACAAACTGGGGCACTTAAAAGAAATTTACTGGCCGGGTGTGGTGGCGCATGCTTGTAATCCCAGTACTTGGGAGGCTGAGACCGGAGGATCCGGGTTCGCAGCCAGCCTCAGCTACTTAGTGAGGCCCTCTGCAACATCGTGAGACCTGGTTTCCAAATAAAGACTAAAAAATAGGGCCGGGGGCGTAGCTCGGAGGTAGAACGCCCCTGGGTTCAATCCCCGTACCGCAAAAAAAAAAAAAAGAAAAAGAAAAAGAAATTTACTCTTTACAGTTTGGGAGACTGGAAGTCCAAAATCCTTAGGTGTGGGCAGGGCCCTCTCCTTTTTGAAGGCTGAGAGGTCTAGCTTCTGTGTTACCTGCGATCCTTGACAATTCTTAGTCTATGGATGCTTCTCTCCAACCTCTGCTTCCATTTCTACCAACATCCTGTCCTGTGTGTATCTGTTTCCCTGTGCCAAAGTTGATTGATTGATTAGCCATACTGGGGATTGAACCCAGGGCCTTGCATATGCTAGACAAGAGCTCTACCCACTGAGCTATGCCCTAAGGACCCCCCCCCTTTCTTTCTTTCCCAGCCTTTTGTATTTTTTGTTTGGAAACGGTCTCACTAGGTTGCTGAGAGTCTCACTATGTTACTGAGGCTGGCCTCAAACCTGTGACTCTCCTGTCTCAGCCTCCCAAGTACTGGGATTACAGGTGTGCGCCACCATGCCGGCTCTATTTTTATTTTGAGACAAGGTCTTGCTAAATTGCCCAGGCTAGCCTGGAACTTGCAATCCTCCTGCCTCAGCCTTCTGAGTAGCCTGCTGGGTGTGTGCTACTGTGCCTGGCTCTGAATTTTTCTTTTTATAAAGACACCAGTCTCTGGACTAGGGCTCACCCGAATCCCATATTTTCACCCTAACTTGATTCATTAGTAAAGATCCTATTTCCAAATATGGTCACATTCCTAGGCACGGGAGATTAGGTTGAATTCAACCCATAATACCCCCTCAGTCCCAGGCAAACCAGGGTGGAGGATTGCCCTAATATGCTTGCAAGTTCTGCAACCCTAAATTTCCCACAGGCGCTCCCCTTATTCTTAGAATTAGAATCTGATTCCAGTATTGTCCAAGTCAGTGGTCCCCAAGATATGGTCCCTGAGCCATTTGCAGCAGCCGCAGCCCTGGAACTGGCGAGGAAGGGAGATGTCTTGACTCCCCTTGGGCCTGCAGAATCTGAGACTTTGGGGGTGCTGTCCCCCTGATGACTGATGCATGCCAACATCGGCAGCCACCAAACCAGGCTCTGCGGGGAGTTTGGGGTGCTGCAGTGTTGTTTCGAGCTGTGACGGTCATTTTGGCACTTATGCACTGCTCTGGTTAGACACAGAAAGGGCTGCGCCTCGGGAGGGCCTGCCATGGCATAAGAAAGATGCGGAGTCAGTGCAGAGGAATGCGACCTTTCCAGCTGCTCCAGCTGTCAACGGCAGGCTGTCCTGCTTCAGCCTTTTAGGGTAAAGTGCAGGACATGTTCTGCATAGCAGCAGGCCACGCAGAAAAGCCGGATTGTGGTGTGCATTTCTTTGAATTCTTTGCTAATCTAATACTGATAACAATGGAGGCAGGATATGGTGATAAAGCAGCACCAGGGCACTGGTGTCTCTGCACAGAGCCTCTCCCTGCAGGACAGACAGGCCACTGGGGTTTTGTTCTTGTAAGGAATAAATCAAGAGGCCTAGCCCCACCCCGGCCTTTCTAGGACAGCAGGGAGGACTAGGTGAGAGGTCTTGATTACTGAGGCCACAATATTTCCAGAATCTGTGCTAGTTCTCTGAAACTGTGTAGCTTAAAAAATATAAAAAAGCTTAAAAAATACAAAGCCAGGAGAGGTAGCATGTGACTCCCAGCTACTGGGGAGGCTGAAGCAGGAGGATCCCTTGAGTCCAGGAGTTCAAGGCCGGCTTGGGCAATATAGTGAAATCTGGTCTCTTAATGAATGAATAAATAATAAGCCAAGACTGTCTCTTTGGTTGTAGCAGATGTGGGACCATGGATGTCATCTCCCACGTGATCCCCCCACTTCAGTGATGAAGAACTGAGGTCCTAACATACAACCTGTGTGAGCGAGGTGCCCGTCTCCTTGCTGGGGACACATGCCACAGGGTTTGGCTCAGGTGTGGGACTGAGCTGAGGGCACAGCTGCCACGCACGCACACGCTGGGCACGTGAGCCATGCTGGCCAGAGTGTAATATCATGGCTGTAGATCATGCTCTTCTTGGTACCTTGGTCAGACTGCAATGAGATACTTTTCTCGGATCTGGTCACGTGTTTGCAGAGGTCATATGTGACTCTCCAATGGCCTTTGTGGCTGTGGCATCTGGGAATGAGACGGCACTGCTGGAATCCACGCTGGAGCCATCTGCAGTGCAGGCTGCTGCTGGAGACACGGGAAGCTTCAGGAACTAGTAGGGACCCTGACGTGAGATCTGAGGACGGTGGTGAAGTCAACATGTCACCTTCAGGACCATGACTTTACGAGCAGCTGTGCTGGCAGACTTCCGGCCATTACAACTATCACTATTGAAGAGGTAGAAAGAAATAGGCAGATAGGGCGGGAGGGCCCGGGTGGAAAGATAATTTCCTGAGAGGTAACAGATGCTAACTGAGTTCCAAAACTTCTGAAAGAACCAGACCTCCTGAAGGTCAAGTGCTAACAAGATCAAACACCTCCTGAGAGCGATCAGAGGTTTACAAAACTCCACTTGTTCCTGCCGATAAGCAATCCCAGGAGATCCCAGGAAACAGTGTGTGGGACCCCAGCCGAGGGAAGGAGACACAAAAAGAACACTAAGTCCCAGGAAACCACCTCTGGGCCCCAACTGGGAAAGGAAACCCAAAGAAGCATACAAAGCCCTAGACAAGCCACTCTAAACAGTCACCCATTTGGGAACCTCTCCCTTTTGGGAGCTCTTCTCTATCTCTTGCAGGTAGTGTTGGCTTTGAGAGAAAGTGGTGTATAATTGATGGCACTCGGCCTGGGCAACTCCCAGGCATCCTGGGTAGTGACCAGAAGACACCCGCTGGACATCAAGGCCGACTGAGGCCCCTGGGGTGGCCTGCAACTCTCTTCTGGCCAATCATGTGGACTTTGGGAGAAAGCAGTTTGCAATCGACGGTGCGTGGCTTGGACTACTCCCAAGTAGTGTCCAGAAGGCAGCTGCCAGACTCCAGCGTCCCTGTTGCCTGCGAGGGTGCTCTGCCTCCTTCCACTTCCCCATTCTCTTTACAATGAACTTTCCGCTCGACTTTCAGTTGTCTGCGAGTGCTTCGTACTTCATAGACAAGAACTCTGGTACTGTTTCAATGTCATGTACAAAGAAGGGGAGGGAGTGGGGTAGGACCCAGGGGGGAGCTCACCAAGTGCTTTGTGCATGTATGTCTCTATTACTGTGAACTTCATTATGATGTGTAATTACAGTGTATCAATAAAAGTGTATTAAGAAGTCAACTGGCAAGCTGGGTATGGTGGCACATTCTTATAATCCCAGTACTTGGGAGATTGAGACAGGAGGATCACAGGTTCAGGACCAGCCTTAGCAACACAAGGCCCTCTGCAACTTAGTGAGAATCCTGTTTCAAAATAAACAATAAAATAGGACTGGGGGTGTAGCTCAGAGGTAGAATGCACTTGGGTTCAATCCCCAGTGCCACACACACACACACACATACACACACACACACAATCAACTGGCTATAAGTGTGAGGATTTATCTCTATATCTTCTATTCTATTCCATTTGTCTATGTGTCTGTTTTTGTTACTATAGCTCTATAGTATAATTTGAAATCAGGTATTTTCATGCCTCCCGCATTTTTTTTTTTTTTTTTTTTTTTTTTTTGCAGAACTGGGGATTGATCCCAGAGGCATTCTATAAAGCAGGAGCCCATCTGTGACCTTGAAACTACTCTTGGCTAGAAGCCTAGAAATAACATGAAAGAACAGAACTGTACAGCCCCCTCAAGTGTCAACAAGCAGAGCTTCCACGGCAGCCTAGTGAGATAAGGTATGGAACTGATAAAAGAAGAGAAAAATCATTTTTTTTCTTTTTTTTTTTTTTGCGGTACCGGGGATTGAACCCAGGGGCGTTCTACCTCCGCGCTACACCCCCGGCCCTATTTTTTTATACTTTATTTTGAAACCGGGTCTCACGAAGTTGAGGAGGGCCTCACTAGGGAGAGAGAGAGAGAGAGAGACAGAGAGAGAGAGAGAGAGAGAGAGAGAGCGAGAAAGAGCTGAGGCTGGCCGCGAACCCGGATCCTCCAGTCTCCGCCTCCCAAACTACTGGGATTACAAGCGTGCGCCACCACGCCCGGCTCAGAAAAATCATACACTAATTGCTGTTCTGCTGTTGAATATTGCTTATGCTAGGTGAAATAAATCTCATGCTTACCCCTCCTCTCCGTGAAATAAATTTCATGCTTACCCCTCCTCTCCGCTCCGCAATTAGGTGACCAAATGTATAAAGAACTTTTAAGTTCAGTGCTTGGGGCTCAGACCTGAAGCTTTGCTTACTGAGCCTTCACTGGTGAGTAAAGTAGCCTGCTTTCCAACTCCAGCCACCATGGTCTCTGTCTCTGGGGACATAGCCTCCTGCAACATTTTGGTGGAGTCAGCCCGGAGGCACTGTCGGGCCAGTCTGGTCCCAGAGATAGGACCCAGGGCATTTTTGTCTCCTCCGGTCTGTGTCTTGGGAGTCGGCGGTCAGCCTTCCCCAGAGTAGACATCGATCCACTGAGTGTGCCGGAGGCCTCTTTGCCACTGTGTTTGGGGCCTCTCCCAGAGGTGGTCGATTCCGGGGCTAACAGCCTCTGAGGTCTGAGGCCGGAGAAGGAACGGGTCATTATCTATCCAGCGTTGACATCTGAATCACAGTAGGCCATCCCAGGGCTCAATCAGGTCCCACAATCAGAATAGCGGAAGAGGGGTGTGATTGCCTCCTTGGGAATTCCCCGAGTAATGTCTGAGGGACACGAAACCGGAATTCAGTTCAGGATTCGGGTTGGGTGTGTGTGAATGATGAGTGTGAGTGTGTGACTTAGACGGACTTTGGGGTCAGACTCCGGTTTGCACCTCACAAGGCTGAAGCGAGTGTTGAGTCTGCTGCCTGGATCCAGGAAGTGGAGTAGGACCCAGGGGGGAGCTCACCAAGTGTTTTGTGCATGTATGTCTCTATCACTGTTAACTTCATTATGATGTGTGATTACAATGTATCAATAAAAGTGTATTAAAAAACAGGCAAGCTGGGTGTGGTGGCACATTCTTATAATCCCAGTACTTGGGAGGCTGAGACAGGAGGATCACAGGTTCGCAGCCAGCCTCAGCAACACAAGGTCCTCTGCAACTTAGTGAGACCCTGTCTTCTCCAAACGTTGACCATTCTACCTTGCTCAGAGTGCACAACCTTCCTCAGTTAGTTTGGATCCATAATCACCTGTATACACCTTTTTAAAGTTCCTGATCATGATGCCTAGCGGAGTGGGCTTACTCTGTTTCCCTCCCATTCCTGCCTAGAGAGTCCAGACTAATGCCGGGGCGCTTGAAACAGATAACAGACAGCACTTGCTTTGTCCGCGCCCAGATGTCCTCCTCGTGGAGGTATTTCAGCCATCCCTTGGCAATAGGCAGAGTGGTATAACCCCTGACTCTGGTCAGACCAAGGACTTTTTAGGGTCCTTCCTGGACCTCCTCCAGGCTATCTTCCAAATGCACACTCCTACTTGGCCTGATTGTCGCCAGCTTCTTCTGACCCTTCTCAACACTGAAGAAAGACCCCGCATTCTGCAAGCAGCCTGCTGGGCTGAGACAAATGCCCCAGCAGAAGACCTAAACCCCCAGGCTTATGCTCAAGAATGCCTGCTGGCAACACGCCCCCAATGGAACCCAAATGATCCCAGAGACATGGCAGAACTGGAGGTGTACCGAGAAGCCCTCCTCCAGGGGCTTCAAAAGGGGGGCTCCAAGGCCACCAACATTGCCAGGGTTGGGGAGGTCCTTCAGAAGCCTGATGAGAGCCCCGGTGCCTTTTATGAGAGGCTCTGTGAAGTCTATCACACCTTTACTCCATTTGACCCTGTAGCACCCAAAAACCAATGAATGGTTAACACTGCCTTCATCAGCCAGAGAGCTGGTGACACCCACCGCAAACTACAGAAGCTGGACAGAGTTGCTGGAATGAATGCTCCCAACTCCTTGAGGTAGTAAACAAGGTTTTCATCAACCACGATATTGAGGAAAAACAAGAAACAGATCAGAAAATGTGACAAAAAGCCGACCTCATTGTAGCAGCATGGAGTACAGCACTCCGTGACCAAACCAGAAACCAACCCCTCTCATTCCCAATGCCCAAAGAAAAGAGGGCTGCTCTCCACTGTGACCAATGTGCATTCTGCAAGGAAATCGGGCACTGGAAAAATGAAAAAAGAAAGTCAAGGGCCCTATGAGGAGCCATCAGGCCCCTCCTAGCTCCTGTCCTGGCAGACAGCCAGGCTGGTTTGTTTGATGACTGAAGGGAGCCGGGCCCTAGAGCCCCCGAGGAGCCCATGGTCCATCCGAATGACAGTGTGGGGGGCACAATCTCCAGTTCCTTGTCGACACCGGGGCAGAACATCCAGTGGTAACCAATCCAATAGCCCCCCTCACTAACCAACATGGCGACATAATTGGAGCAAAAGGAAAGCACTCCTGGCAGATGCTTTTCACCCCCTGCAAATGCACCCTATGGCGGAGAGAAGGTCTTCATCAATTCTTTTTATTTATTTATTTATTTATTTATTTATTTATTTTTGCGGTACCGGGGATTGAACCCAGGGACGTTCTACCTCCGTGCTACACCCCCGGCCCTATTTTTTTATCCTTTATTTTGAAACCAGGTCTCACGAAGTTGTGGAGGGCCTCACTAAGTAGAGAGAGAGAGACAGACAGACAGGGAGAGAGAGAGAGAGCGAAAGCTGAGGCTGGCCGCGAACCCAGATCCTCCAGTCTCCACCTCCCAAAGTACTGGGATTATAAGCGTGCGCCACCACGCCTGGCTTAGCTCTTTTTATTTTGAGACAGGGTCTTGCTAAATTGCCCAGGCTGGCCTCAAACTTGGCAATCCTCCTACTTCAGCTTCCTAAGTAGCTGGGATCGTGGGCCTGTGCCACCATGCCAGGCAAAGATGGCTGTTTTGCTTAATGTAAAACTTTCTCTTCTTGGGGGATGGGAAGGAGCTAAAGCAATTCTGGAACTTTCCGAGAAAAGCTTAGAAAGGCATCCAGCCTGCCAGGCAGCCTCAGGGGCTCCTCAGTGCAGACGACAGATTGGCTGGGTGGAGTTGCGTGCTGCAGCACACGCTGCTTGGGGAAGCTGGAAGCTCGTGGGGCTGTGTCCATGGGGCTCTGGTGAGGGGAGCGATGCAGCAGGGGCGCGCCTCAGCCGACGGGACCACAGCGGTTCTCTTGGGAGGCCAGCCCTCTTCAAGGATTGTTACTAGGCAATAATTTAAACAGCAGCAGCATATTCTGGGGGGGAGGGCATCTGCAGGGCTTTCTGGTCATGGGGTCCTGCTGTGATCTGAGTCTGAGTCCATTTGTATCACGCACGGTAGAGGGTGCCAAATAGCAGGGCCCTTCCTTGTTAGCAGGCGCAAGAGGGACCAGGAACCAAGGTCAGATGGCTTCGTCATGCAGTGCAAATGGCCGGGACCCCGAGCCCAGCAGCGGGGCCTGTGCGATCGAGGACCTGTCGAGAAGGCAGAGCACTGGAAAGGCTTCTGCCGCCATCAGGAACGGTCAGGACTGAGAACACAATGTGTTTGGGCAAAATGTGTCCCCAAACCCAACCTTCTCAGAACTCTGGAGCCATCCGAACCATGTTTGCAACCATCTGGGGAGATGCGAAGGTCGGCCGAGTGCTGAGAGCAAGACCGAACACCAAGATGTCTACAGCCAGCAAGGCTACCTTGGAAAGTGGAGGAGAAAGGAAGACATTCCCAGATAGACTGAGAGCGCACCCTTGCGGACCTGCCCCGCAGGGGTTCTCGAGGGAGGAGTCCTTTAGGGTCACAGCGGGCCACCAGTCAGTAACTCAAAGGCAGCCACACCGGTAAACACAAGACAGACTGTAACTTTTCTATTTGATTTAGAAGGTGATTTCATAGAGCAATTATGTCTGTTGATGGGCATAAAAATATATAAAAATGTTATCTGGCCAGGTGTGATGGTTCCTACCTGTAATCCTGGAACCTGGGAGGCTGAGACAGGAGGATTACAGATTCAAGGCCAGCCTCAGCAATTTAGCAAGACCCTGTTTCAAAATAAAAAATAAGTTGGGTGTGGTGGCGCACACTTGTAATCCCAGTACTTGGGAGGCTGAGACAGGAGGATCACAGGTTTGAAGCCAGCCTCTGCAACTTAGGGAGACCCTATTTCAAAATAAAAAATTAAATAGGGCTCGGTGTCTAGCTCAGAAGTACAATGGTCCCGAGTTCAATCCCCAATATTAAAGAAATAAATAAAATAAATAAAAAATAAAGAGGGCTGGGGGTATAGCTCAGAGCTAGAATGGCCCTGGATTCATGTGCACGTGTGCAGACCCACACACACCCCAGCATCCTTAGGACAGCAACGGTAAAAATGGGGGTGGGGGAGGGGAAATGGAGCTATATACAGGAGCCAAGCTTTTATGTATTACTGAAACTAAGCTGATATTAATCTGAACTAGAGTGTTGTAAATTATTCATTGTAATTCCCAGAGCAACTACTAAGAACTAAAGAAGCATCCAGTAAAAGGAACCGCAGGAACTTAAATGGTACAGTAGAAAGTATCTGCTTCACAGGCTCCAGCAGGCAGGAGTCGGGACCGGAGGCGTCTAGACCGTCCCGCTCGGTTAGTAACACAAAGGATCCACACCGATGATCACTCACGCCGCCGGCTGTCCTGTGGGATAGAATGGACACAGAATCACGGCAAGGGACACTGCAGGGGAGCTCGGACATGTCCAGAGGGAGGTGATGTTGAGGAGGGGAGGCTGCAGACTAGCAACAGCAAGGTCACCCCTGGCCTCAAGGGCCCGGAGTTTGGATTTAGCATAATTATTAGTGAGGCTTTTTTTTTGGTACTGGGGATTGAACCCAGGGGCATTTTATCACTGAGCTACACCCCCAGCCTATTTTGAAACAGGTCTAAGTTACCTTGTGCTGTCCTTCAAACTGATCCTCCTGTCTCAGCCTCAGAGGCAAGGTTAAGCTATGACTGGCAGAATGAAGGCAGAGGATGTTATCAGGCAGGAAAAGGTCTGATGTTGGGGCCATCTTAGCCCACGCAATGAGGTCACCATTTCAGATTGGCTTAACCATGTACACAGTACATGCTAAGTGGAAATTGTCCGCACGTGCATAAGCTTCCTTGGACCGGATGGGACCGAAAGCTGGACATTGATGACCTCCTATTCTCCCTGAAACGTTCACTTTGCCACTCCCTGGTCTTAACTTGTGATCTTCCTGTTTGCTTTGTTTGAACCTTTATATAAGAAAGGCCTTGACTACATAAGGCAGGAGAGTTTGTCATCTTGGATCTCCTCCCCGACCCCCATTATTAAATTCTCTCCAAATTATTAGTATTTTTTTTTTTTGCAGTACCGGGGATTGAACCCAGGGGCGGTCTACCTCCGAGCTATACCCCCAGCCCTATTTTTTTATACTTTATTTTGAAACCGGGTCTCCCGAAGTTGCGGAGGGCCTAAGTAGCTGAGGCTGGCCGGGAACCCGGATCCTCCGGTCTCCGCCTCCCAAGTACTGGGATTACAAGCGTGCGCCACCACGCCGGCTGCTCTCCAAATCATTATATCAGACTATTGATCAGGAAGCTGCCTGTTGCAGCGACCTTCCGTGGAGGGGCTATGGAGCAAGCAGCGTCCGCCAGAACACCCATGTATGTATGCATGTATGTATGTATGTATGTATGTATATATATATATATATATATATAAAATTCTTTTTGGTGGTACTGGGGATTGAACTCAGGGGCATTCTACCTCCAAGCTACTACACCCCAGCCCTTTTTATTTTTTGTCTTGAAACAAGATCTTGCTAGGTTGCTGAAATTCTCACTGAGTTGTTGAAACTGTCCTCGAACCTGTGATCCTATCTCAGTGTCCCAAGTACTGGGATTATAGATGTGCTTCACCACATCCGGTTCAGGTGTTATAATATATATTTTTTAAAGATTAATTTTGATGCCGGGCACATTATACGGGGCGTGTGCCACTACACCTGGCCAAAGTAGTTTTATATATATATATATATTTTTATATATATATTTATATATATATTTTATATATATTTATATATATATAAATATAAATATAAATAAAATCTAGTTTTAGCCAGGCAGGACTGAGCCAGCTCTATGGCATCTCAAGGCTCAATCAATGCAGAACTCAAGTGCTACAGGGCCACAGAGTTCCTTAGGAATCATCTGAAGGAACAGGTGGCCCACACTGTTTGTTCCCTGCAGCCAGGAGGACTGTCATCTTTGGATGACAAAAAGTATATAAAAGATTCAAAAGAATGGCATGTTTTAAGCCGGGCGTAGTGGCGCATACTTGCAATCCCAGCACTTGAGAGGCTGAGACCAGAGGATCTGGGTTCGCGCCAGCCTCAGCTACTTAGTGAGGCCCTCTGCAACTTAGTGAGACCCTGTTTCAAAATAAAGAATAAAAAACAGGGCCGGGGGTGTAGCTCAGAGGTAGAATGCCCCTGCGTTCAATCCCCAGTACCACACACACACACAAAAAAATAGAATGGCATGTTTTAAGAATCCAATTTTCCATTAAAAATCAGTTGCTAGGCAGAATTACATTTTATTAAGAGTCAATAGTTCCATTTGCTTAATATCAGAAATAGCCTGTGAAATTTTAACTGGGAAAGGGCAGAATTTATTTCTGTTTTAGTACTGGGAATTGAACCCAGGAGCATTCTACCCTAGCCCCTTTTAAAGTTTTGAAATAGGTTCTCACTAAGTTCCTGAGGCTGCTCTCAAACCTGCAACATTCCTGTCTCAGCCTCCCAAGTATTGGGATTATAGGCATGTGCCACCAGGCCTAGCTGAAAGGGGCTTAGTTTAAAAACCACGGCTGGACTTCAAGGTTGACTGAGGGCAAGGTGAGACCTGCCACGCCAACGGAAAGCCCCTGGCCCAGAGCTGCGCAGCAGAGGCGGCCTGCACCCAGGCCTGAGCCAGGTGACAAGGCCCAGCGCACACCACTGCGGTAGTACTGTGCGCTAGTACTCCCTACTCTCGGCTACCTGCCTTTTTGGAGTAGTCAAACCTATTTCCTAAAGCCTGTCCTGTCCAGTGTGGACACCGAGCCAAGCACAAGCAGAGACAGAAGGTGGCTCCAACGGCTTCTTTCCCCCGACTCACATCACAGACATGAAGGACACCCATGGCCCGCCCAGCCTCAGTGTCCTGGCCGTGGTCGGGGTTCACAGGGTGAGGAGAGCACAGTCCTTGCCGGGGAGCAGCTCCTCCCACCCTCAGTCACTCAGCTCCAGGGGTCTAACACCCACCCTGTGCCCATTGGAGTCGCTGCACAGCCTCTGGCCTGCGCCCCACTGGTGCCTGTGGCAGCCACATCCCCGTCTTCCTGGGACCCACCCACAGGAGACTCAGAAGATTCAAATGGCCCAAAGGATTAAGGTTTGCAGCTATTTATTTACAAGTATACATTTAACACAATGAAATAAACACTGATATATTGAAGCCTAGTTAATAGTAGTGTAACAATATGTATCATTTTGATGATTACATTATTTTAAACAACAAACTACACTGAAAAATTAATGCCGATAAAATTCTTGGTCATAATATTATTAAGAAATACAATATATAAATTGAAAATATGATTGCTTAAAATTTGAACATGGAAATGAACTCATTTGGACAGAGTCAGAGTTTAACATAATCTGAAGGGGCAGGGGGGCTCTGACCCAAATGATATCTTTCAGGTTAACAGAAGAAAAAAGAAGCATAGTTTATCTTAAAGGATAACGGGCAGTTTGCTTCTTCAGGTAGAACAGATTCCCAGTGTCCTCAGGTTTTGCAGTAGAAGTATTACATCACTGAGCACGAAGACTTTCCTTGTGAAGCTGCCCCATCGATTTTCTCTGCCTCCAAAATTATCCTTCTAAAAACATCAACAGCAGTCTGAAGAGAAAGAAAACAAGGCCAGGGTTAGTGTCCAAGCAGATGCCCCTTCCACCAGTGGCAGGTCTGAGGCAGGCAGCCACGCAGGTGGGGGCCTCCCCTCCCGCTCCACTCCACTCCCTTCCATGGTGCCCTCGGGAACGTCAGGGTTCCTCTTCACCTTGGGCTCTAATTTCTCTCTCATACCCCTGGCACCCCAGGACTGCAGAGAGGAGGCACTCTTCTTGTCCTCCTCAAACTCCCAGCTTTGACTCTTCTCTCTCAAACCCAGACCACTTCTTCAGACACCTGCAAACCCTGAACCGCCTCCCCCACTCATCCCTGGGCTCCTCTCAGCCCCGTGGTCCAGGCCCACTGTCCTTCACAGGAGGCACGCGCTTTGGAGGGACCATGAGAATGGAGAAAATGCCGCGTCCTCCAAGCCCACAGGCAGGCCCAGGTCTCCTTGCGACCAGCCACCGCCCTCCCTGCCCCAGCACACGGTCTTCCTAGCTCATGTTCTCTTGACAGCTGAACCCCAAATTCTCAACCCCACAGGGCCCTGACAGGCTCTGTCCTGTAGCCGCTTCTCATTTTCACCTCCTTCCAGGCCAGCTTAGAGCCCACAGTCCGCCCTGACAGCCACTGGACTTCATGGCCACGGCCTAGGGAACACACACAGGCCTGCTCACTTTACACCCACGAGCAGGAGCCCGGGGACCCTCAGTGCTGCTTGTCACTCTCCCGGAGGAATGCCCTGTGCCTTGCCCTTCTCTCCAGACTCCCCCATTCTCGCACTGATAACCTCGCTTGACATTTCACTGGAAACAGAAGCTTCATTCATAAGATCCTCCGTCCAACCAAACTGCTCCGTCCAAACACTGTGCTTTCCATCCTGTTGGCATGAATGAGGTGTTTGTACTCCGGACTACCTCAGGCCAACCCAGACCCCACCCCTTTGTCTAATCAAGGTCACTGGCCTAGGATCACCTGCTCAGAAGAAAGCACTGTGTAGAGGAAAAGGATGTGATCTGGGTTAGATTTAAGTTTAGTCACAGTTCTCACAACTTAAAGTATAGAGCAATCTTAAGAAGGTTACTTAATGTCTTTGGATCCTTCCTCACTTCTAAAATGAGATAGCTCAGCCGGGTGTGGTGGCACATGCCTATAATCCCAGTACTTGAGAGGGTGAGACAGGAGGATCGCAGGTTCGAGGACAGTCTCAGCAAGTAGTGAGACTCATCAACCACTGAGACCCTGTTTCAAAATAAAAATAAAATAGGGCTGGGGGTGTAGCTCAGAAGTAGAATGATCCTGGGTTCAATTCCCAGTACTACACACACACACACACACACAAAGAGATAGTTCAACTAGAATGTCTTAAGGACAGAGTAGTCACTCAGTAAATGTTTGGTTCAATTAATTAATTAATTATTGCAGAGCTGAGGATGGAACCCAGGGCCTTGCACATGCTAGGCAAGTGCTCTACCATTGAGCTACACCCCTAGCCCTTTTTATTTTGAGACAGGGTTTCTCTAAATTGCCCAGGCTGGCCTTAAACTTGTGATCCTTCTGCCTCAGCCTTCTAAGTAGCTAGGATTTACAGGTATGTGCCACCACACCTGGTTGATTTAATTCAATTTAAAAAATGCAGGTATTTAGCTGGGCAATGTACGCCTATAATCCCAGTACTTGGGAGGCTGAAACAGGAAGATCAGAGGTTCAAAGCCAGCCTCAGCAACTTGAGACCTTATTTCAAAATAAAAAATAAAAAGGGCTAGGGGTGTAGTTCAGAGGCAGAATGCCCCTGGGTTCAATCACCAGCACCACACATACACACACACAACAAACAAAAACCAAAGCAGATATCTCTTACTTAGTAACCTCAATCTTTTTTCTTTTCTTTTTGCGGTACCGGGGATTGAACCCAGGGGCGTTCTACCTCCGTGCTACGCCCCCGGCCCTATTTTTTATACTTTATTTTGAAACCGGGTCTCACGAAGTTACGGAGGGCCTCACTGAGTAGAGAGAGAGACAGAGACAGAGAGAGAGAGCTGAGGCTGGCCGCGAACCCAGATCCTCAGGTCTCCGCCTCCCAAGGTACTGGGATTACAAGCGTGCGCCACCACGCCCGGCACCTCAATCATTTTATATGAATTCTCCCATCTATATTGAACAGATATGATTCAGATAAATCCCTTGTTATCTGGAACTTGGAACCAATTACACAGATATAATCTCTCTGTAGTGGAACACGGGAATGCATGGATTTGATGCTCAAGGGACACCTGGGTTGACCAGTAACCTACTATGCACAAAACATTGCACTCATAGAAACTGAGAACATAAAGGTGAGTGAGATCCTCTCGATCTCAGACTGAATTAAGGGGGAAAGCGAGAAGCAGCAGCTATTCATTTCAGCTCGATGAACTGGGAAGAGGCTGATAGAAGGCTAGACCAAAGCACAGCCTTGGGCCAGGGTGCTGCTGGGTGCTGCTGCAGCCTGCCACGCTCGCTGGAGTGGAGTTTCCTCAAATCTACTTAGTGGAAGAGCAAACAGGACCACATGATGAGGCCCTTAAAAACGATCAAACAGCCTGTGAATGTAGGAGCCGAGCAGGGAAAGGGCGGTCCGCGAGTGAGGACAGCGCTGCTGTGGTGACGGGGCGGGTGTGAGGGCCCCACAGTGAGAGAGTGCACGGCGGCACAGGCGGCAGAGAAAACAGCGGCGAGAAATGTGTGAAGGAACATGAGTCTAACGAAAGCCTGGCAGGGGAAGGAAAGGCAGGAATGTGAAGCCGTATAAACAGAACCGACATCCCTCGTAGGACAAGCTGCAGAGCTGAAATTGGTAGGAAAATGTTTCACAGTCATTTCTATGTATAAAAAAAAACATAACTGACTCACTTTTATTCTACAGAAAAAGGGAGACGGCAGTTACAAAACCAGTGCCAAAGTGATTTAAGTAATTCTTGGGCCAAGCATGTGGCGCACGCCTATAATCCCAGCTTCTTAGGAGGCTGAGACAGGATTATCGCACGCTTGAGGCCAGCCTGGGAAACTTAGACCTGTCTCAAACAGAAAGGGCTGGGGTGTACTCAGTGGTACAGGGCCCCTGGGTTCAATCCCCAGCAGCCCCCTCCCTCCCCTGGAAAATGGCAGAAAGCCAAAGATTAGCCAGGCTTGAGAAAGACAGAGGTCAAAGGCTGGCTGAGAGGAGCACGCGGCTGGCTGGTGAGAAGGCGGCACACACTACATACCTGATTCTCTTTAGCAGATGATTCCAAAAAAGCTGCA
Organism: Glis glis; assembly: GCA_004027185.1. Lineage (NCBI taxonomy): Eukaryota > Metazoa > Chordata > Mammalia > Rodentia > Gliridae > Glis > Glis glis. The sequence continues at coordinate 6,588 of PVJS01028398.1, read as the reverse complement.
TTCCAAGATTCGGCCAAAGCTTTCCCTTCTTCATAACTGATCACCCTGAAGGAAAGAGAACATTCCAAGCCTTTATTCCTTGCTGTACTGAACACCTATAAGTAACCTATGAAACAGGCTCCACTTTGATTGGTTTTCTCATGAAGCAGAACCACATTCTGGCCACCATGAAGAAGTAATATGGGAGCATTCGATCATGCCCGGGCCGGGAAGCAGAACAGACGCTGCCCTCTGGGGTGACCCAGGCTCCAGCAAGTGCAGGGAGTTTAGAGAATGTGACGGATCACCCAGTGCTCCGGTGTTCATAACCAGCGTCTGCTTCACAGCGAGGCCTTGAGGGCTCGCAGTTCAACTGTGCTGTGCACAGGCTGCCGCCGAGCTCCCTGGGCGTGGGGGTCCCATTCCCGGTTTCACCACTGTAATCCCAGCCCTGGTACTCACCAAGCACTTGGTGAAAATGATGTAGCTTTGTCATGGTAGAGTTTTCTTTTTTCTTTGGTGGGACTGGGGATGGAACCCAGGGGCATTCTACCTCCAGGCTACACCCCCAGCCCTATTTTAGTTTTTATTTGGAAACAGGGTCGCGCTAAGTTGCTGAGGCTGTCCTCAAACCTGCGATCCTCCTGTCTCAGCCTCCCAAGTACTGGGATTACAGAGGTGCGCCACCACGCCTGGCTCGGGGGTTTTCTATAGTTTACTCTCTTTTCTAGAGAAATGTGCTGGCATTTACACTGTAGTTTTGCCTCTGCTGTGCATGACTGCAACATTTCTGGACACATACAAATGCTATAGCTCAATCCACCCTCCCCATCAGAACAGTACATTAAAATGTCCCTTCAGTGCCTAGATCACCTTAGACTTGATTTTGTAAATCAGTAATGACTTAAAAGCTACATACCTTTCCATATGCAGGTCTTTCTTATTTCCAACCAACATAATAGGTATTCTAGTTATAAAAAAATGCAGGATGTTACTGCTCAGAAGATGCTATTATAGTGAATTTATCTCACAAAAAGAAAAAATAGCACTACTTACTGCACTTTCCCCACCATATCCAACAATTTTCCATGGATAACTTTAATCACTTCGAAACTACGAGACAAAAAGGGTAAAATCAGTTTTTTGGGTGTATATGGTACTGGGGATTGAACCCAGAGGCACTCTACCTCTGAGCCCTACAGGGTCTCACTAGGTTGATGAGAGTCTCACTACTTGCTGAGGCTGTCCTCGAACTTGTGATCCTCCTCTTAGCCTCCCAAGTACTGGGGTTACAGGCATGCGCCACCACGCCTGGCTTTATTTTTTATCTTGAAACAGGTCTCACTAAGTTGCAGAGGGCCTCAAAAAGCTGCTGAGGCTGGCTGTGAACCTGCGAAACTCCTGTCTCAGCCTCTTCAGTACTGGGAGCGTACACCACCATGCCTGGCTTTCAGACATCTATTTTTTTTTAAGTTGAAGTTTTCAAACGTATGTTGTGTTTATGGTGAAAAAGTAAAAATGTCCTCGATTCATCATTTTAACAAGGAATTCTTTTATTTTCCTACCAATCTTTCTCACATATGCATGCATTTGACACTCAGTAGTCTTCATTGTTGGCAACACTGGGGATCAAACACAGGCCCTGCCCAGGCCGGGCCCGAGTTCTCGCCAGTAACCCTTATGAGAATATTCAAGTACAACAGGTGAGGCATATTAAACAGATAGTCTAACACATACACAATTTTTTTTTTTTTGCGGTACCAGGGATTGAACGCAGGGGCGTTCTACCTCCGCGCTACGCCCCAGGCCCTATTTTTTAGGTTTTCTTTTTGAGACCGGGTCTCATGAAGTTGCAGAGGGCCTCACTAAGTAGAGAGACAGAGAGAGACGGGGGGGGGGGGGGGGGGGGGGGGGGGACGGGACGGACGACGCTCGCGCGCCCATGCACAAACTGAGGCTGGCTGCGAACCCGGATCCTCTGGTCTCCGCCTCCCAAAGTACTGGGATTACAAGCGTGCGCCACCACGCCCGGCCACATACACAAATTTTAATCTCCCAATTCATCCATCACGAACAAGCGACTTAGATGAAAATGTGTAGAACTTTTCTGATCTGGAATGCCCTAGCGCTCAGCCTGGCTCCTCCTTTTCTTTTTTTTTTTTTTTGCGGTACCAGGGATTGAACCCAGGGGCATTCTACCTCCGCGCTACACCCCCGGCCCTATTTTTTATCCTTTATTTTGAAACTGGGTCTCACAAAGTTGCGGAGGGCCTCACTAAGTAGCTGAGGCTGGCCGCGAACCCGGATCCTCCGGTCTCCACCTCCCAAGTACTGGGATTACAAGCGTGCACCACCACGCCCGGCTTTGGCTCCTCCTTTTCTAAGCATAGTCATTCTCTGGGTGACACCGATGTCTTGGTTTTGAATGTAATCAATGTGTTGGTGACTCTAGGCTGAGTTGGCTCCCAACCACACATCTCTTGGACTCAACCCTGCATTCAGCGATGTCACAACGAAAGCTTAAACTCTGCCACAGTGGGATTATTTATGCTGACTGATGGCAAGTAGTCACAACCTGTTCCTACCCTCACCCAGAGAGCGACAGCCAGCACGGCAATGTCCACCTGCAAAGCTGTCCACATTCTGTCGGCTTCTCCCCCTCCACTGCCATGGCGCGGCTGAGCCTCCCCCACAGCGCCGGCATCACCCAAGGCCCCTCCCCACCAAGTCCCTGCTCAGCGTGGCAGCCAGCGTGACCTGCAGCAGCAGCCTCGGGTGGCACCCATCTTGAGTTGGTAGCGACAGCCCCCAAGCCCTGACCTCTGTCTCCACTTCCTCCCACTTTCCCCATCCACCCTGCCATCCCTCCAGCACTGCTGGAGCTTCTGGTTCCCTTCCTTACGCCTGGAATGTTCTTTAAGATCCCTGACCTCCCTTGAGTCTTTCCAACCCGACTCAAACATCACTTCTTGAACCTCTTCCGTTGACCTGTTTACCCTCATGAATTCACAAACGCTCTCCATATTTCTCCTCCCCTTCCCTGTCTTCCTCTCCTTAGCACTGTCATGGACAGAAATAGCAAGCTCCATGAAGGCAAGGGCTTTGCCACGTTCACTGTTGTGTCTCCAGCTTTGGAGACACAAAACATGTCTGCTGGATGCATTACACACTGTGCTATTTTAAACTATGCACATTATGACTTAATTAAAAAACTTAACCCTTGGCCACAAGCTCACTGTGGTCAACAGTGTGACATGGGTGTTCTAAGTACAGTGAGTTGCATTACAGAACCACGGTCCCTCAGCCTGTGCTGTATTTGTCTACATTTAAAACAGTGCCAGGTGTGGTGGCACATGCTGTAATCATAGTACTTGGGAGGCGGAGACAGGAGGATCGCAGGTTCAAGTCAGCCTCAGCAACTTAGTGAGGCTCTCAGCAACTTAGCGTGACCCTGTTTCCAAATAAAAACTAAAATAGGGCTGGGGGTGTAGCCTGGAGGTAGAATGCCCCTGGGTTCCATCCGTAGTACCACAAAATAGATAAATACATACATACATACATACATACATACATACATAAATACATAAATAAAAGTGTGGCTACTCAGGAAGGAATAAGGCAGCCAGTCACGTGAGAATAGCTGAAAGGACCAAGACTACTGGTGAGTGGTATCTAGCACCCCCTCTCCCCCCCTCTGGTATTACACTTTATGTAATGAGTGAGGACTGGACCCAGCAACCCGCTCCTAATGAACAGATGGCAAAAGGAAGGGGAAGCCACTTCTAGGGTAGGTTACAGAAGGATGTGGCTTTCACCCTGCTGGAGAGGGCCACCTGGTAAAGAACCCAGGGTGGCCTCTGGCAGCGAGGCACTGACAATTCTTAAGGAGCTGAACATGGCCACATGAACAAGCTTGCGAATATCCTTCCCTGGCCGATCCTTTGAATGGGACACGGCCCCAGTGGACTCCACTGCAGCCAGCAGGCCGTGGCAGAGGACCCAGCTATGTCACGCCCACACCACCAATACCCGCCTCTAAGCTGTCTTCAGAGAGTTCCATGTCTGCCATGCAAAAGCAAATATGGGTTCTGTGTAGGTCTGAAAGACTACGTTAGGACCAATAGGTGAAGCACAAAGGAGGGAAAAGCAGCCTATCTAAGAAAGAAAAGACAGAATTTCTCTAACACAACAAAAAGATATCTTGCAATGGACTAAAGTGTGCAGAGCAAGCTAGAACTCCAAGGTCCATTCCAGGAAGTTCCGTGGATCATTTTAACGTCATGGCAAAACTCTAACAAACACTTAAAAGGCCAGTTAAGACCCTCTCAGCCAACCCCTAAATGACTGGCTAGGCTAACAACAGGCTGAAAACACAGACCTTTGGGCCACACCCCGAGCCCTTTAAAAAAAATTTTTTTTTAAATTTTGAAACAGGGTCTCACTAAGTTGCTGAGGCTGACCTCAAACCTGCCATCCTCCTGTCTAGCCTCCCAAGTAACTGGGATTACAGATTTGCACCACCACACCTGGCTACAATTTTAACTAATTTGAATAGTTACATGCACAGATACAGAAGTTTCTATCACTGCAGTAAGCTAGCTCTATTGGACAGCAGTGGTCTTAGCTTTGGAACTGGAGATGTGCTTATGAATCTCAACACTGTCACATACTGTCTATGCACCAATGGGCACGTTACTTTACCTCTGTCACTCAGTTTCTTTATATTGGTGGGAAATAAAATATTTCTGATGAGCCGGGCGTGGTGGCGCACGCTTGTAATCCTAGTACTTGGGAAGCTGAGACTGGAGGACTGGGGTTCGTGGCCAGCCTCAGCTACTTAGTGAGGCCCTCCACAACTTGGTGAGATCCTGTTTCAAAATAAAGAATAAAAAATAGGGCTGGGGGTATAGCTCAGAGGTAGAATGCCCCTGGGTTCAATTCCCGGTACTGCAAAAAAAAAAAAATCTGATGAAAGACTGTTTAAGGTAATAGCTAAAGGATGCATTATTTAAGAAGGCAGACAGCAGAGCAAACTCCCTCCATGAGCAGATATTCCCATGAAGTCTTCAAAGACAAGCTAATCCTAGGACCCAGAGCTCTGCTGCTCCACACAGCCAGCTCTGTTCTGTTCAGTCACAGACTCTTCCCTATGACAATATATGCCATCTTTGGTTAACAGGAGGTTATGTAAGAAATGTTTGGCCAGAGGAATCAAAATCCTCTCTAATAAAAACAGCAACCTCATTTTTATATAGGTGAGACCCTATTATGCAAAGTCTTATTTCAAATGAAATCCCCAAATTGTATTAGAAAGTCTATTCCATCCATATCATTACAGTGAAAACACCAAAACATAAAACCAATTTATATACTTCCCATTGTAATCAGCAGAAAAACTCAGTCAGTATAACAGAACATTTACTGGGGACCTTACCCCTTAATAACTTGACTGCTCTACAAGAAAATCACCAAAACAAACAAACAAACAACAACTAAGCCTAAAAATCAAGTCTAATTGTCATGACTACTAATTCAGCATAATCCTTTAAAATGATTCATGCTGAGCCAGGCGTGGTGGTGCATGCTTGTAATCCCAGTACTTGGGAGGCTGAGACAGGAGGATCGCAGGTTCACAGCTGGCCTCAGCAACTTAGTGAGGCCATGTGTAACTTAGTGAGATCCTGTTTCAAAAGAAAATAGGGCTAGGGATGTATGTAGCTCAGAGGTAGAATGCTCCTGGGTTCAATCCCCAGTACACACCCCCCAAAAAGGATTCATTGCTATCTATACATGGCAAATAAACTCAAGCAAACAGTCAGACCTTACCTTTTGATTGATGTAACAGAATACACAAGAATATAACCATTAATATCTATGGAGTATGTCTGAGGAAAAATGGAATATTCATCCTGTGGAAGAAAAATAATTACATTTAAGTAAAATCTTCATGGAGCACACAATTATTTACCCAGTAAACAATATTTACCCAAACCTTTTCGTGTATTACAGAAATCAAAGGAAATCAAAGAAATTCAAGTAAACATAAGAGTACAAAATTGTCTCAGAAATATAGCCAGCACCAGGCGTGGTGGCACATGCCTAAAATCCCAGTACTGGAGGCTGAGACAGAAGGATCGCAGGTTCAAGGACAGCCTCAGCAATGTATGAGACTCTCAGCAACCTCGTAAAACCCTGTTTCAAAAACAAAAAATAAAAGGGGGGGGCTGGAGGTGTAGCTCAGAGATAGGGCTAGGGGTGTGGCTCAGGTAGAGGTACAATGCCCCTGGGTTCAATTCCTAGTAAGACAGACAGAAAGGAGACACACACATTGTAGTTAAGTTTAAGAATGGTTTTGAGCCGGGCGTGGTGGCACACGCTTGTAATCCCAGTACTTGGGGAGGCGGAGACCGGAGGATCCGGGTTCACGGCCAGCCTCAGCTCTCTCTCTCGCTCTCTCTCTCTCTCTACTTAGTGAGGCCCTCCACAACTTTGTGAGATCCGGTTTCAAAATAAAGTATAAAAACTAGGGCCGAGGGTGTAGCGCAGAGGTAGAATGCCCCTGGGTTCAATCCCCAATACTGCAAAAAAAAAAAAAAAAAAAAAAAAAAA
>PVJS01028397.1:0-25529 GCA_004027185.1 Glis glis | reverse complement strand
AGATTACACCAGGGACATTCTGATACCTCTCAACCCCAATCCTTTCTCTATTTTTCTTTTGAAACAGGGTCTTGCTATATTGCTGAGGCTAGCCTCAAGCCTTCAATCCTCCTATCTTAGCCTCCCAAGTACTGGGATTAGAGGCATGCATCACCATGCTTTGGCACATGATAGCTTTTATTTTGGGTATGTCTATATCTGGCTTTTTAAAACGCTGTTTTAATTCTCTTATCTATAAAGCTCAGGTAGTAATAATATGCACATCCTAGTATTGTAATATGAATTTAAGTAATCTAGGTAATCCTTGTAAAAGCTTGCAGCAGAGTGCCTGCTATAAGGTCAGCACTGGAGGAAAATGTGGGCCCCTCCATCACAGAAGTTACAATTGACATTGACAGGAGATGAGTGGGCATACTTGAACCTGGAGAAGGAGCTTTGCAGAGCTAGGTTGAGGGGGCAACTTTACTCACAGAAATGACAATGAAGGTTTGAATTCTGTGGTGAGAATATTAGATGCCCCAGGAGGGCAGAGGAGAACAAGGCCAGTGAGCATGAGAATTGAGAACTTTAGCTCTCAGAGAACCGTAAAGAGAAGCCAATGCTGCAAGGCAGGATGTGAGATCTCATTTGAACTCTGAACTATGGACCCAACTTGGATAGATGGAGACATTGGGGTGGGGGAGGGGGACTGGAAGGGACAACATGAGATGCTATGGTAATAGAATTTACTTTTTGTCATATATGAAAAAGAATGGCGATCATCTGATTGAAGCTGAGGGTTTGCCTTGGGGCCCAACATTAAAATTGAAGAGAGGGGTTACATCCACTTAGGGAAGATCCGAAATACACAAAGGCACATTCACTTTAACCGAAGGAAATGGGGAGCCTTTCCATTGGTAGTGACATGATGGAGCAGTGTTTCAGTAGGACTTCCTGTGGCTCTTGTGTGCGCAGGGTGGTGTGAGATGTAGAAAACACTGGGCAAAGCAGCTTAAGGGATGATGGGAATAATACTGGTGTAGGAGATGGAGTAGTGACAAATGTAAACAGAGACTAAATAGGGATCCCTAGAGGGGTTGCTGAGAGTTTCCAAGCAGGAAATTGAAAAGTAACAATCATGGATAACCTAGATGAGCATGTGTGCATTCAACTCAAAGTTTGTCCCATTTACCAAAGAAATAAAAAACTTCCTTTTGTGAAAAATTCATTGAAATATGAATTATGAATGAGATCAAATGTGTATGTATGTGTGTGTGTATGTGTGTTACTGGGGATTGAACCAGGGCATTCTACCTCTGACCCCTAATCCTGTATTTTATTTTATTTTTTGTTTTGAAACAGGGTCTCGCTAGGTTGCTAAGGGCCTCTCTACATTGCCGAGGCTAGCCTCAAGCCTGGATCCTCCTGTCTCAGCCTCCCAAGTACTCAGATACAGATGCGCACCACCATGTCCTGCAAAACTGTGTTATTTTTAAGGTAGCTTTTGTGTTGACTAGTTTATTGGAAGAGACAAAGCAAATATCAATGTCAGTGTGCTTTGCCCGGCACCTCACAAACCTATGGACTCACCATGGGAAGACATGGATACCTTATATTTTATTTGCACTTTATTCATTTTTTGCATGCTTGAGTCAGGGACTCTGAAGAGAAATTCCTGCTCTCCTCTAAATAAGAACATGGCTCTGGCAGCAAGAAAGGGATCTATCCCTCAGGACAATTATCCAGTGATCTGCAGATTCCTCCTGCGGTTGCTTTCATCCCCTGTGCTTGTCTGACCCCACCTACCCTTTCCCTTTCATCATTGGTGGTTTGTGTATCACTTCTTCCTTTGTTAACAACTGGCTCATGCTCAGGTAATACATCCCAATGGGGAGATGTAAAAATGCCACAAGGATGGTTAAAAAAAACTAAATTAAAAACGTGCTAAGTGGAAAACTGCGTGCATAAATTATATCTTTCAGCACAAACTTTAAGCAAGGAAAGGCATCAATCAAGAGGACAGACAGGACCATCTAGTCCATTCGAAAGTTTTTAGCTAAAGCAGTGGTTCTCACCCCTGAATATGGGGGAATTATATGGGACCCCCCCCCTCAGAGATGCCAATTCCAAGATGCTGTCCCTGGAGATTCTGATTCAATGGTATGTGGGGGAGTGAGGGGGGTCCCCTTGACATCATGTGGTTTGCAATCTGCCTTCTATACCTTAGCCTGTTTGCTTGTTAAGGTCACCTGGGAGGCCTAGAAAAATACCAGCTTTAACTCCTTCAAAGATTCTCATTTCAGTGGTCTTGGTTAGAGCCTGCGTATTGGTCTACTTATTATAAAGAAGTTTGAGAATCAATGAGCTGGGCAGCACTCCCCAACATCAACCCCCTGAAGAGGCTGTGGTCACAAAGATTTCTGGACCCCATCCCACACATATGTGGGATCAAGGAATTTCCATGTCTAAGTTCTTTGGTTAGGTTGCTACTGCCAGTCTAGGGACTACACTTTGACAACCACTAAAGTAAAACTCATTTGTTTAAAAATATCTCCAAAACAGAAGATTAATCTTCCTTGTAAACATCTTCCAATGCTTTAGCCTCACCTTAATACAACCTGACTTAGTTCCTTATCAGTGGTGTAATATATTCACATCTTAGTTATTTGAAGTTGAGATGACCAGTGGGTCTATATTAATGCTACTAATTAATTCCTTTAATTTCTACCCCTCTCCCTCCAAAAAAGTGATTAATTTCTTTTTGTAACTGCCGTTCAGAAGTTCAAAAGGTTTTAGCTATAAGCAAATATAGCAAATAATTGCTAAGGATTTATAATTTGGTTTTCTGCTGCTAAAGGTTAAGATCCACTGATCCACAGTGATTATTAAAATTATATAAACACAAAAGACTAGGAGGCACTAATAAGACAGCACTGTAGATGTTATATAAAGGTTTTAGCTATAGGCAAATATAAGCAAATAATTGCTAAGGATTTATAATTTGGTTTTTCTGCTACTAAGGGTTAAGATCCACTGATCCACAGTGATTATTAAAATTATATAAACACAAAAGACTAGAAGGCACTAATAAGATACCACTATAGATATTATATAATAAAACTAAAGTTAAGGTCAAGTTGACCCATAGTGTTAAGAGAACACCATCTACTAAGCTCAAAAGAAAACAAATCGTCACATCTTATTTTTTCTGTGGTTGTAAATGAAGGAAGATATTTTGAGGAATAGGATTAATTAAACATTAAAATAACTAGGAAGAGGGGCTGATAATTAAATATGTACTGTAATTCAAACCCATACTGGACAATAGCTCTTTTGATTCTGTTGCTTTTTAATTACAGAATTAACAGTTCCTCCAGGATCAGCCCTCTCGTGTCTGTCATCTCCAACAGATATGCATCCAGTTTCAAAAAGACCAAACCTACAAAAATGATTCATGCTTTCTGCTTCCATTTTGCCCCTGCTTAGTTCCTCCAGAAAATGTAAAAGGGCAGCCAAACCATTGACTGGTGTGGTGACTTCCATACGTCAGGCCTCCTCGGCTGCACCACAATCATTGCGTTATTCGATCTCAGTTTCTCTCAATGATAGGCAGCAGTCTGCAAGGGAAACAAACCGGAGAGGGTTTAGGAGCAAGGCTGTGAAGGAGTGGGCAAATGTAAATCTTTCCCCAGAAGGCAGATTGTGATTGCTACATGAGGACACTCAATCCACTAGATGTTTAAACTGAAAAGAAAAATGGAAGGAAAAATATAAAAAGAAACTTGCTCTAGATTTTAATTATAAAAGAGACTTTATTCAGGGGATCAAAATGTTGACAGTGAATTGACTGGAAGGTTTATTTTCTCCTAGGACAGTATGATTGATACCTTTCATATAAATGCACATAGACTAGGAGGCATGGAATTTAAAGATAGGCATTGTGCTAAGGCAACTCTCTACCTAAAAATGCAATCCATTTCATCAAAAATCAAGGTCAGATTACTAAATGAAGGTGCTTTCATCCCTAAATACTCTCTTCCATCATTGTGCTTAATTAATCATGAATACCTTACATTAAGTGCTTTGGGATGTGATGAGAAAAGCTCATGAAAAATTAAGAGAATAAATAACAGTGAGTAAATGCAAGGCAACTTAAATATAAGCGAACAAGTTTGCAAGATTCATTAAATAGATGATAGATACAGTAGTAATAATTGTAGCATCCTACGATTGCACAAAACATTTATATTTTAAAATCTATTATGTTATTGTTCAAATAATCATGTGAAACAGGTAAAGTATATTATAACTCTCACTTGACTGATGCATACATTAAGTCAAGCAGAAGTTAAGCATCTGACAAATCCATACAGCTTGTTGGTAATGAAACGGAGACTTAAAAGCACATCTTTTCAATCCTAGGATTAGTCACCTCTTCTCCAAACCTAGTGTCAGAATATAGAAAGCAGTACTTGAACTGTAAACACTACTCGGTATTCCAAAATTATTTTTTCCAACAAGTAATTAAAAAAAACACCACATTTAAAGCATTCTCTATTTGCTAAATTGTGTAGCTACTTTGGAAAGGAATTTGGCAGTTCTAGTTCCTCAAAAGGTTAAAGGTAGCCTTACCTTGTGACCCAGTAATTCCACTTCTAGTTATGTACCCAAAAGAAATGAAAATATGTGCCCACATAAAAAATTAGGTATGCATGTTCATTGCATCATTATTCACAATAGCCCAAAAGTGGAAAAACCCAAATGTCCCTTAATGATGAAGGTAAAAATAAAACATATTATACCTACAACAATGGACTATTATTTGGCAATAAGAAGAAAGGAAATACTGATGCATACCATAGCATGGATGAATCTTCAAAACATTATGCTATTAGGAAGTAGGTCACAAAGGACAACATATTTGATGATCCATTTATATAAAATGTCCAGATTAAGCAAATCTACAGAGATAGAAGGTAGATCAGTGTTTGCCTGGTACTGGGAATTATGCAGGTATTGGGGGGGTGAAGGCTAAGTGATATAGGGCTTCCCTTTGTAGTAATAAAAACATTCTAAAATTTAGTGTAGTTAGTTGATGTTTGCCCAACCCTCTGAATATACTAAAAGCCAGTTAATTGTACAATTTATATGGGTGAGTTGCATGGCATGCAAATTATATTTCCATATAGCTGCTAAAAAATGAACAAGCATAATTTACTTCAAATAATGTCTAAAGTCATCTCTGTATACGGAAGAGATAGGAGAGATTGTCTCCTCCTTTGCCCTTTCCTCAATTAGTCATCCCACTTCTTAGGACTCAGAACTCAAATTATTGTAATGATAGATTTGCTGGAGAATCTAAATCCTTTAATGGGTGGGCAGTTCTGAGTTTTCAACCTTTTACCAATGTAAAGACTTTACAGAGAAGGACACAGTCCTTACATATATAGAACACTAAAAATTCCTTAGCCATATATCCACTTTTGTTTCTATCATTTCACCTGAGTTCTTTTTATATTAACATATAATAAATGTGCACATTTATGGGGTACAATGTGAAAATTTGGTACATTATACAATGTGTATAATGTAGGGAATCAACATAATTAACCATTTCTGGTTTCTTTGTGTTAGGAAATCTTAAATTCCACTCTTCTAGTTCTTTATAAAATATATAGGGTTGTGAACGGGTCACCCTACTGTGCTGTGCTGTAGAACATCAGAACTTTTTCGTACTCTGTAACTGTATACTGGTAGCTGTTATCCAACTTCCTGTTTTCTACCTCCCCCCTACCCTTCATGACCCCTAGTATCTACTATTCTACTCTGTACATCTATGAAATTAACTTAGCTTCCACATATGAACTAAAATATGTGATATTTGATTTTCTGTGCCTGGCTTAAAAAATATAGGACACTTCACAAATTTGCATGCCATCCTTGCTCAGGGGCTATGCTAAACTTCCTTGTATCATTTCAATCTTAGTAATGTGCTGTCAAAGTGAACCCTCACCTGAAATGGGGCATCTTCCCACACCTCTACATGGCCATTTGTGACTTTAATTCTAGGTTATTTTGTTGGTGGATTGACAAACACTAAAACCACTTCTTATTGGACTTCCCATCTTTTTCTAGTTTTTTAGAGAAATGACTCTCAGTATCTCTCCAACCCACGTAATCAATAGCTTAATGGGATATAATAAAATAAAATGTATAGGAAATCATTCCCATAGTAACTATCCACACAATTAAATACAATGGCTCTCTAATTCCAAAAAGTAACTTTTCTCATTTAGGTGCAAAAGTAAGTTAAAACAAAGCACAATTAACACACATACACACACACACACACACACACACACACACACACACACACACACACACTTAGACATATCTAAGCAGGTATATTAACCAGTATAGGAGGTGATTTCATCACATGGAAAAGGTTGAACACTTTTTCTCATTTAATTAAGTAAAGATTATGAACCTCGTGATGGAAAATTATTTTTCTTCATTTTGTATGCCATTCAATTTCTTGAATATCTCTAATAATGCCAAGCACATAACAGGTGCTTAATGTGAGTAAACAAATGAATAAACAAATGGCTGAATTAGTCACATCTTGTTTTTAACAGATTGGTGTTAAAGAGCCCTGAGTCCAAGACATGATTCTTTCATTAACTCTTTGTGTGTCTGCACATAATTTGAGATCTCTGATCTCAAACTGAGTGGTTGAGACTCGGTTTTCTCATCACCTATGTGGAGCTGCTGATGTGTTCTGAGAACCAAGAACAACTCATACTACATGGAAAAAGGAGCATTAAAGCCATGTGGACTCTTATAGGCATTAGTTTTATATAATAATCAGATTGTTCATAGAAAAAGTCAGAAGTTGTAGGCAGCCATAACTGAGGAGGATGAAAGCAAATTTACCACTTGAATGAAATTGTGATCAACTGATGATTTTGAAAAACTATGAAGAAAGAATCCCAAATTCATTGTAAACTGTCATTGTGGAATTATGTCTTCCACCATGTGGAGCGGATGCATTTTTCCTGATGTTCTGAAAGTTATGGTAATGGGAACTTGCAAAGAAATAAATTATGACTCAAAGGTAAAAAAAAAACTTACTTTGGCTATGGTTTGAGGAAGCAATATTCAATTTAAAAGAAAATTCCTTTTTATTTTCTTCTTTCCATTCAAGATGCTTAATATGGCTGATTCCTAGTAGATAGAGTTAAATGTTCAGAACACTTTTTTTAAATTTTTTTTTAGGGTACCGGGGAATGAACCCAGGGGCATTTTGCCTCCGCACTACACCCCCGGCCCTATTTTTTTTTACTTTATCTTGAAACCGGGTCTCATGAAGTTGGGGAGGGCCTCACTAGGTAGGTAGGTAGGTAGATAGATAGATAGATAGATAGATAGATAGATAGAGAGCTGAGACTGGCCGCAAAACCAGATCCTCCGGTCTCCGCCTCCCAAAGTACTGGGATTACAAGCATGCGCCACCACGCCCGGTCAGAACACTTTTTTTATAAAAGTTACACAGAAGATAATATCATCACAAAGTAATATCATCACTGAACGAGATTATTTATCTACAAAAAATAGTTGATAAATTTGGATGTGAGATTCAACTTGACAAAGTTCATTTTGTTTATTTCTTGGAATTATGATGAGTTAAATCTCCAACTATTCATCATGTACTGTGCCATTTACAAATCAATTTTTATTCTTAGAATTATTTTCTATGTTCCTGGAGAAATTTCAATTTCATGCTCTGTTATTTTATAATTGATATTTCAGATTGAAACAATTTCACCCATTGGAGAGTTAGATTTCTTTGTTTCTCCTAGTCTCCTTCTTCTAAAATAACATTCATCATGATGGTTTATATAAAGGACCATAAAATATCCTGAAATTTTCAAGCTAGGTGGCACAGACCTGTAATCCCAGTATTTGGGAAGCTTAACCAGTAGGATCTCAGGTTAGAGGACAAACTCAGCAATGAAGCAAGACTCATAGCAACCTAGCAAGATCTTGTTTCAAAATAAAAAGGCTGGGGATGTAGCTCAGACGTAGGATGCCCCTGGGTTCAATCCCCAATACCACACACACACACAAACACACACACACATACACACACATGCACAAACATAAATCTTAATATTTTCAAATGTTTGAAACCATATTTATAATGTTTTGAACTACAACAAAATCAAACTAGAAATCTAGATGGAAAAGATATCTGGAAAATTCTCAAACATTTGAAGATGTTCATTCAAATGAACATTAAAACTCATAACTAATTAAGTCACAAATCAAAGAAGAAATCAAAGTGAACGACAAAGAGTAAATTGAATACAAATGAAAATAAAATATATCAAAATTTAAGAAGCATAGCTAAAGTGTTGCTTAGAGCTCTTGGCAAAACTTAGAAGAAATATAGGATAAAATATTTATATAATTGAGTAAGTAAAAATCCTTAAGATACAGAAAGAATAAGTCTTAAAAGAAAAAATTGATGAGATTTCATCAAAATTAAAAACTTTTGTTCTTAAATTTAAATTAGATTTTAACTGATACAGAAAATTATACATATTAGTAGGTAATGTAATGTTTCAATACATGTATTACATATATATATTTTTGGGGATAAACATTGTTTCTTTTTTCATACTTTTATTGGTACATTGGTCTTATAATCTCATATCATAATATAGTAAATACTGTAGTGACATACATGCACACAGCACTTGGTGAATATTGTCAATGTTTAAATCAGGTAAAACATAGCTATATCCTCAAATAATTCTTTATGTAAAAACTTACAAATCATATATTCTAGTTTTTGAAGTGTATACTTAATTATTGTTAATTATAGTCTCCTTACCAAAATTTTTTATTCATTGAAAGATATCATTTAGAAATGAAAAGGCAAATTGGGAGAAAATATTGACAGTTTCTTACAAATAATTTTATACAGAATATATTAAGAATTTTTACAACTCAATATGACAATTTCACACATAGGCAAAAGATTTGAACAGAAAGTTCACAAAAGAAACTATACAAATGACTAAAAGGACATGAAAAGATGCTTAACATCATTATTTATCAGGTAAATGCAAATTTTAAAAAGCAACAATAAAATATTACTATACATATAATATAGTACCTAAAATTGGAATAACAGGTAGGGCCGACTGTTACAGAGGATATGGAGGAACTAAAATCATCATTGCTATTAGAATTGGTGAAATTTTTGCATCCACTTTGGAAAGCAATTTGGGAGATTTTTTAAAAGTTAAAGGTCCATTTATCATGTAAGCTAGCAATTCCACTCACTTTTAGATTTTACTCAAGAGAAATGAAAACATATCCACATGAAGACTTGTACATAAATTTTCACAACTGTGTTCATAATAGTAAAAAAACGGAAACCAGAAGTCTATCAGAGGGGACTAGGTAAACAAATTGTGCGACATGCTTACAATGGAATACTTACTCCGTGGGAGCAACAAGGAATAACTATGTCATATACAACATCAGTGAGTATCAAAAACATGCTGTGAAAAAGGAGGATACATAGAGGAAAAGGAATGATATGATTTCATTTGTGTGAGAGTCTACAAAAGGGGAAACAACTTACAAGGATAGAGAGACTATTAGTGATTGACTAGGGTGACAAATAAGGGTGTACATTAAGTTTGTAGGAATATGAAGAAACTTTTAGCCTTGGTGGTGGCTCCTTGGGTATGTATATGTTTGTCAAAACCCACTGAAATTTACATTTTAAAAGGGAGTACTTTGTTGTTTATAAATTATGCCTCAATTAAGCTGACTTTTTTGAAAAAGCTGATAAATACCTACCCAGATCAATTTTGTATTCATGTACTAGATTATAGGATTGTTTTTCCTCCTTGCATTATATTTTTCTAAAAAATATAACTTTTTAAAAAATATAATTTTAAAAAGAACATGCAAGTATTTATTCTATAACAGAAAAGTGTCACTATTTTTTAAAGCTTTTCTAAAAATTTCTCTACAGATTGGCTATATTGTATGTCACCCCGCCTTGTTCCTTCTTCAGTTTAAAGGCATTGAATAGTTAAGGAGTATTAAAGAGAATATCTAACTTGTTTCCCATCTTCAGGATAGATCAGTTTAAAATTTAAAAAAAATCCCTCTCTCACAAGGTCCTCTCCTTGTTTTATCTGCCAGAAAAGTATGTGCACTGAAGAGCTTGGCAGAGCTATTGTTTTTGATCACACTGCTGCCTCATCTTGACCTCTGTGTAGTAAAAGTTCAGCTGCTTTGGAACCTACAAGACAGCGTTTCTTTTAGCATTTCCACAGGCAGCTGCTGACCTCTCCTTGTTCTCTGGTCTTAAGGACATCTTAGTAAAGCTAATATTAGGCACTCCCAACTTTTATAGGCAGTCTGATTAAGCAGTTGTTGAAATGGTACAGGGGGTAATTTTGTGTACATTAATTAAAAAATATAAAAGGAATATCCAGGCACAAGGCCATGTTGCCCTCAGTACTTAGTAAATTTAATTAAATAGGCCTATTCCTAAGAGAGGTTTTCTGCTTAAGTTTGAATAGATATTGCAGGTAAGGTTTACAAAACTCTGTTTGGATAGGTGGTTCAATTAGATTTTCCAATTTAGACTGTGCTGAGCTGATATACATTTTTGAGTGATTCGGTGCATTTTGATTTCCCAATTTTCTGGGCCATGTTTTCAAGTACTATGGAGACTATAAGAACAAACTTGATGAATGAGTTGAAATCCAAAAGGAAACAAAGAACCCAAAGAAAATATTCATCTCTTTCTTCTTTATTATCTTTTAGTGGCAAATCTTTCTATTGTCATTCTTTTACTTATGCATTCTTCTGTGATCTATCAATTATTAATACACCTCCTTATTTGTTCATTTATTAAGTGCATACTAAGTGCTCAGGCTTTAAAGATACAAAGATAAAGATGACAGTTACTGTTTTCAGGGGTGTGTGTCATCGTAACTACTTTATTTCTAATCATTAAAACATTTCTGGAAATGATGTCTAATTATTCTCATTTTCTAGATGAAGAAATGAGACTGAATCAAGATTTGGACTCAAATATCACCAATTGAAAAACTCAGACTCATTTCACTAAACCACTCTGCCTCCCAAATTGTATTTTAGAGATAACCCCAAAAGGTCTACTGATGGTCACAACACCATAATAAGCTGCAAGGAGCAGAGGTCTAGAAGGTAGGAATTCCAGTCCTATCCCTGACAGTCTAGACTTGTGATCTTACAGAGACACTCTGTGTATCAGAGATTTACACATAAATCCACTTTAAAATAAAAGTTGTATTCACCTACGTTTAAGGTCCCTTCTTTTCCAGTTCTAAGTATTTCCACCCTAAATTTGCCTTAAGTTTTATGAACAATTGACCTGAGAATCCAATTTTCAGAGATTGAATTTTTGTATTATTGTTTTGCTTTCTGTTGTCTTTTCTCTCTAACAATATCATCAATTATGCTTCAAAATGAAAAAGAGATATTGAGTACTTAATTTTGGGGGGAATTAAATGTTGAACTATCAACCCATTCCAGATAGCATGAAGCAACTTGTGAGGCTGGTGGCATTTAAGCTCTGGTTTTTAACTTTTCTTTTGGCATCAGTCCTCGAACATGACAATGTAATGATGTTCTCAATTTGGTGGTTTTAAAATATTTTAATCTTAATTAATGAATAAAGAAAAAGTTGTGTTTGCTGAGCTCTAAACCTCGCCAAGCGTGAGAAAACTATATCTCAGCTGTATGTCCTGTTACACAGTGTTCTTGGAACTTCTCATATGGCACTCTGTCTGTTCGTGTGCAATCTGATAACTGCAATTAGCAAATGAAATATTTATATATGCTGCCACATAGTCAGTCCATATGTGCAAAATATTGCAAATCCTCAGTAGCATTTAGCATCACCCACAGTTATGTTGGTTTCTTGAAATAGACCTTATGGTGCCTTACGAAGTAAGTACCCTGAAGCATGCTATTTCCTTGCTTTGCATGTTTATAGTGGAGCTCAAGTCAGCCTTGGTGAAGTGACCAGTTTGTTCTCTAACAAAACTCAGCACCGCCAACACAGGGCTATCTTTCTTCCCTCTGTGCTACTCACGTGCATAACTGAGGTCACACCATGACCCATCCGGCAGCGTACATCTACACACATGGGCCAGCTGTTACCATTGTATTTATTAACATTCCAGTTGTTGCCCTGGTGCACCTAATTGAGGGCATATACTGAGAGTCTCCCAAAGGAAATTTAAACCTTGAACAAATACACATATAATCAGCACATGAACAATAAGGAAAAGCTTGTTGACTTCTTAAATTTTTTCCCAGAAACAAAAGTCCATAAATGGAAATTAAACATTCTTTGAATTCACTTCTGGATTAAATTAAGAGACATCCACCAGTTTAAAGAATGTGGGGCAGCAGCCCTTCATGGAATATTGGTATTTGTAGGTCTCCTCCCCTCCTGTCTGAGCATATTACATTGAGGAAAGGAGAGTAAAAGAAGTGAAATTCTGCTTGCAAACTCAAGGTTGTGTGTGACCTTATTTTGCAGAAAAGTTTGAGCTTTTCCAATGAAATTACGTTGAGAGAGAATGTAGAGGGGACAGAGCCGAGAGACAGGTGAAGAAGCTCAGGAGATGACTGACAAGTCTCTTGAGCTTGCTTCTGGTACTTGTGCTATGGAACTAATGATACAGCCAATCTACACTACTGAAGTGTGGGGAGTACAGTAAGGTCCTAGTTATTAGACTGAGATAAATAAGAATGTTTCTAACTAATCACAGCTAACATCTAGTTCCGGGGGATATCGATGCCATTAATTTATGACCCCTATGTTTTTATATAATACAAACCTTGTTAATAATGCAGAGTCTCTTGAAATGTACAGTTCCACAGCTCTTAAGAACAACCTTGAGAAAGAAGGTTCTTTATACTACAATAGTGGCGTCATGTCACTACAGTTTGAAGCGGGGAGGGATACATTATTTCCTGTCTTTTTATATCGTAATAGATTTGCGGTGGGATGGTTTAAGAGGCTCCTGCTGTCTCAAACTGTTCCCTTGAAGTGCTGACCATGAACTGGGCACAGAGATGATTGGGACACTTAACATTCTCAAGGACAAAAATTTCTTTCAATGTGGCAGAAAGAGCAAGATGGAAAGAAAAGATTATTTTATCATTCTGCCTTACTGCCACCGGGAAAAACTTAGAGACAGGGGAAGAGATTCCAATATTGGGCTTGCAGTGCCTAATTGTGTACTGTGTAAATGAATGGCATGCAGGTGTACAAAGAAATAAAAATATGCAGTATTATGTATGCAATGGTTTTAGCAAATAAAGCACACTTTTGGTTAAAAATGCAAACTTGGCCTCCCCCTGCCAAATCTCTTTGCAAGGCCTGTTGGACACACTGCCCCTCCCCCCAAGCCATGACAGATTGGATTTAATTGAAAAGTTGCTAGTTTAGAGCTATTGCTGAAAACTGGGGTGGAGAAGTAAAATTGGCCTGGTGACTGTCCTTCGGTCTATTTTTACATAGCCTCTTTACTCTGGTCATCATTTTTTAGAAACTAACGTGACTATTTCCCAAAGCCATCAAAAATATCTAAGGGGGAATATTCTCTTTTACTTAAAGTTCAAAGTCTCAGAGATCATTAGTGTTCTGGACTCTTGATTACTGTCACCAATGACAAGAATTATGTGCCCTATTTATAACATAGAATTGGGGGAGTGTCTTTAGTTTAAAGATATTAATTGGCTTTATTTTTCATTCTAAAATCAGGCAACACTTAACATTCCATAAAATAGAATGTGTTCCCCACAGGATGGCTTTTTAAAAGCCACTTGATCAGCTCGCGCACGCACATGCATGCGCACGCTCTCTCTCTCTCTCTCTCTCTCTCTCTCCCTGTCTCTCTCTCTCTCTCTCTCTCTCTCTCTCTACTTAGTGAGGCCCTCCGCAACTTCGTGAGACCCGGTCTCAAAATAAAGTATAAAAAAAAATAGGGCCGGGGACGGGGACGTAGCGCGGAGGTAGAATGCCCCTGCGTTCAATCCCCAGTAACGCAAAAAAAAAAAAAAAATCCACTTGAATCCTAGTGAGCATGCTCCCAGAAGACAGCGAGCAGAGCAGACTGGGATGAATGTTCTGTGGCAGTGGAAGGGAACTGAAGGTAAATGAGGTGAAAGTCAGGAAATCAAGGAGTTAATGAGTCTATTTGTCCCAGTTGGGAACTCCCATTGCCGTATTTATTTTCCCCAAATTTCTATTCAATGTCTATTACCATAGGTGACTTGGAGCATCTTCATGACCAAATAGGTCTCAGGGAGTTGTCATCTAAGGATCACAAAATTAACAGATTTCTATGTCCAGAGCTACTTTATGCAGCTTTATCAGCCTTTTCTTTTTCTTTTCTGGTCCTGGGGATTGAACTCAGGGGCATTCTACCTCTGAGCTATATCCCCAGCCCTTTTTATTCTGAAACAGGGCCTTGCTAAGTTGCTCAAACTGGCCTCAAGCCTGCCATCCTCCTGTCTCAGCCTCCCAAGTACTGGGATTACAGGTATGTGCCACCACGCCCAGCTTTTATCAGCCTTTTCAAAGGGACTAGAAGGCATGGTTGCTATCCAGAAAGTAATAATTTGCTTGCATCTCAGTACATATCAGTGAATTATTATCATAATGATCGGGATCCTCAGGAGCCACAGGCCTTGCTACTAGGCCTTTGCTCCATGAATCAGCATTACCAGGATCCCCTGGAATCTTGTTGGAGGTGTAGATTAGCAGGCTCTCCCCCCAAATTACCAAATCACAATTTGCAATTTAATAAGATTCCTTCAGTGATTCATATGCTATTAAAACTCTGGAGGCAGGCCCTGCCCCCACCATGGACATGTGTGGGACACCTGTGTGACTTTCCCTAAAAATTCCTTAAGATTAGAAAACATGCTCTACTTTTGTTATTCTAAATTTTAGCTACACGTATCGCAAAATAGATGGCTACATTTATTATATTAAAGAAAAACAGGTCCTAGAAAGGCAATCTGACTTTTGACATTGGCATTTCCACCAAGTGGGCACTGTAGGCCATTTGGAGGCAGGAAACAACACCCATAGAGAGAGACTGAGGACGGAGTGGAGCAATGACACACTCGATCGCACACAGGTGCAGAGGACACGTTAAGTAGCTGTTGAGCTGACACATATTAGCATCAGCCCTGTAAGCATAATTATTGGTCAAGGGCAGATTGTTGTAAAACAGCTAATAAACAGGAAACATTAACTTCCCTTACACAGGGCCTTTGCAAAACCAATATTAGGCCTATGCGCTCTGTACATGTATTTTCTCTGAAGCCAATTAACCTCTTTATTGGAAAACAAGAGCTTTGTTATTGTTGAACATGGCAGCTAATCCTTCACAGTAGATAACTTTCATTGAGCAAGAGTGGAATGAGTTGTGTTTACTTCGCTGACCGACATTCCTATACAATTAAAAGAAAGATTAATTGTTTAATTTCCTCAACATTGGTGCTAGTGGAGGCTAGGAGATCCATAAAAGTAAAAAAATATAGTTTTTCTTTCATCCAAGGCCAAGGGAGCGATGGAAATTAATTTTTAGATGGTGTATATCTTTTTATTATCCTGACCATGTAAGGAAGGGCATCTTTATGAAATCAATTTTTATTATATTTCTTCCATCTTACTTTGAAGGTTCAGACTGGGACAAGACATGAGCCTATAGATCTGTCAAATCACTTTGACATGTCAGACTTAGACTTTTGGCTGATATGCAATATATGGAAGAGGCCAACAGAGAAGAATAAGAAAAGTATGAGCAATGACCAGTAGACACAAATTGCTGAAGGTATATTTTATAATAGCAACTTGCATCATTAAAATAAGAAAGGAATTTCATGAGCAATAGTGCAAAATCATTGACCTCACTATATTTGCTTGAAATCAACTAAATGAGATTTGCAGACCAGTGTGACAGACCATGAGGATGGCAGCTCATGAAGATGGCAGGAGGGCATGTGTGTGTGTATGTGTGTGTGTGTGTGTGTGTGTGTGTGCATGCACACACGCTGTGCTATTCCTTTGTATTCATGTTTCATCCTTTGACATCTCTCCTCTGCTTTTCCCAATCTTTTGGAATCTCTAATTCTATTGTCCTCCTTCTTCTCTTAGACTTACTTCCTCTTCCATGTATCCAAATTAAAGTCTACTTATCATTATTTCATTTTATAGGGTTGAAATTTCTTGTTTCCTTGATTTTAAAAAAGTGACTCCTGTGTTTGAAGTTCTAGAGGTACAAATATTCAAGACTGGCCTCTGGATCAGTGCTATTCAATAGAAGCATAATGTGGGCTACTGATACAACTAACTAACTAACTAACTAACTTTCTTTCTTTTTGTGTGGTATTGGGGAATGAGCCCAGGGGTGTTCTACCTCTGAGCTACATTCCCAGACCTAGTTTATTTATATTTATTTATTTTGAAACAGGGTCTCACTAAGTTACTGAGGGCCTTGCTAAGTTACTGAAGGTGACCTCAAACCTGGGATCCTCTTGTCTCAGCCTCCCAGTAAAGAACTGGGATTACAGGCATGCATCACCACACACCAGGCTCATTGAATTATAATATGAAATTTCCAAGTAGGAATACTAAAATGTGAAACAAATTAATAATATTTTTACTTATTATGTATGTCATTTCAACATATAATCAATGTAAGAGCCGGGTGTGGTGGCACGGGCTTGTAATCCCAGTACTTGGGAGGCTGAGACTGGAGGATCCGGGTCCACGTCCAGCCTCAGCTACTTAGTGAGGCCCTCTGCAACTTAGTGAGATCCTGTTTCAAAATAAAGAATAAAAAAATAGGGCTGGGGGTGTAGCTCAAAGGTAGAATGCCCCTGGGTTCAATCCCCAGTGCCACAAAAAAAAGAATATTATTGAGATATTATATGTTTTTGTGGGGCATTTGAAATTCTATGTATTTCACACCTGCAGCACATCTCAATTCAGATTAGCCACAACCCAAATGCTTAAATAGCCCAAATGGCTAGGGGCTACCATATCATCAGATGATAAACCTTGTATCTACATGAGGAACTGAAATGTTTTTTGGCCAATTGGTATTTATAAACAAGGAAAGTACATTTTAGACTGAGGGAAGAGCTGTTTTCATCCATGACAATAACATATATAGGACCTCAAGGTGCTTGTTGAACAGCTGTTAACTTGAAAAATAATGCATCGATTGAAGCTTTTAATCTTGTTCTCTCTTGTTAAAAACCTAAACACCTTTACCAGTGGGGACATGCCCTTCATTTTGGGGTGAAAGTTGTATGAGAGAGGACATAGGCTTATTTCTCTAAAAATGCTCCTGCACACAAAACTTTTCCATTACATTCTCCCAGAAAAATCAAAGGATGTGGACAAATCATGTTGAGAAAATGCAATTTTCACTATTTACGTTGGTATTTTCCATTAGGGTTTTTAAAAAATTACAGCTTTGGCTGTTCTTAGAATGTTATGGTCGCTCTAAAATATTTGTGATGTCTGTACCTGATGCTCCTTTTAAATCTCTCTTCTGAGTAGAGATGTGCCCAGCACACCTTATTAGTCAGAAAGCCCATGGGATGTCCTCTCTTTCAAGTACTTTTAAAATCTCCTAGTGTTTGTTCTGCCATTTCCAGCTACCTTTATCGAAGGAGAAAACATAATTCTCAGTGTCAACTTTGTGATCCAGATCACAGAGCAGACTCTAAAATGGGCTTATCAAAGACAGTTCATTCTAGCTTTTTGGGCCTAAGAGAGAAAAGCTATAAGGGAATAGAGGGAGCCTCCAATTTAAGAGGATCTAAAGTATGAAAACCAGTCTATGAATAGATCCATTAGAGGGGATTTCTCTGCATCTTAAAATGACTTTTCTTTTTACCACAGGATTGCTTTAAGTCAAAGTCTCTTCGTCTTCCTTGCATTTAAGCATTTGTTTATAAATCAATAGCTACTTGACAGTGAGACCAGAGGAAAAAGAAAATGAAAGCTAAAGTGTTGTGAATCGTTGCCAAATTGAGATTAATCAAAAATGAAGATAAACCATCTTGCAATTTACTGTAAGTCAAAGAGAAATTAAGATTTACCATTTAAACTCTCAGCTCTGCTCACTTCTACCTTAACACATGCCCGAACAAACGATGAAATGAACCTACGATTATCTATAATCATCAATAGCCTTCTTAAAATGAATGTCCACAAGCACCCCACAAACAGCATATGACATTACACGCACACAGAGGCATATTTCCAGTTTTATTCCAGACGACTCTACAACGTTCCTGGGAGATGACAGCCACTGATTAATGTTTGCCTGAGCAGCGTAACTGTAAGTTTCTAGAGCTGCTGGAAAGCCAGTTTTTACCAAAAACAGCTGCGAAACCAGACTGACTTTTAACCTCCCCTGTTGAATACAGGAACTCTTGGCACAATTACAATGCAAGTAGCACAAAATCTATGGGGTTACCATTATAGAAACAGACTTGGCCAGCAGGAAATGTTTACATCCTGCATGAAACCCTGATGTTTGACATGAAACCAGAGTTGCTCACCATGGTTTCGGAAAACAAAAGTCTCCATCTTTGAACTTGCCTCGTAGCCCAAACAAACAAATATTCCTGTTTCCTTTCCATCAGATGCATATTCCCAACTACTGGTTTCATTGAACTTTTTTGATACTCTGTAGATTCAGGAAATAAACAATCCTGCAGTGCTCTGCCTGGAATGAAATATGAGCCACTCTCACCAAGGGTAACATTCAGTGAGCAACAGGACCAAGAGAGAAGGCCCCTGGACTGGCCACTGCAATTCCCCAAACGCCTCTAAGTACAGCAAGTGTATGTATGTGTGTTTGGGGGGACATGTACTGGGGATTGAAACCAGGGCCATTCCACCTCCGAGTGACACCCCCAGCCCTTTTTTTTTATTTTTTGCTTTGATACAAGTCTCACTAGGCTGTTGACAGTCTTGCTAAGTTGATGAAGCTGGTCTGGAAGCCACAATCCTCCTGTCTCAGCCTTCCAAATACTGGGATTACAGGAGTGTGCCACTATGCCCTGCCAGCGATTCTATTTTAATAAATATAAACTAGGTCTCATACTACAGAAACAAGACCACAGGTTTTGCTATAACTTAACTGAATTTGAACCTTAGGACTCAAGAGATAGTATTGACATACTGGCTTTTAATCCATGTTCAATGACAGCCAGACAGCCAAGTGAAGGAGGTGGGGAGAAAACAAACTTGGAATGAGAGGTTGAGCTGGCTGAACCCAAGGATCTAGAAGAAAGAAGTAACGGCCCTTTTCCAACCTCTAGCAGCCCTTGGCAAAGTTAGGGTACCAGAAAACCACCTGGTCACCCAATTTCCTGCCAGTAACTGGACGAAAGAGGAAGGCTGGTAAAGCTCCCCAAATGACTATTAATTAGTTTAATGGGCAACTTACACCTGATGCCCCTGATTATTTCCTTGCCCCAGCAGCAAAAAATTAAAGAGACAGGAAAAGCAGATTAGGGTACTGACTATTGCCTTTCAGTGTGGCTGATGTATGTATTTTTAAAAGCACTCACTGGTTTTGCCCTTTTCTTAGATGGAATGCAGAGCCTCTCAGAGGCCAGATGAGTTTGTTGTGACTTCAGCAGGCCACCATGATTAGATTACTTTAGTTTGTTTCTTTCTTGTGTTACGGTGACCATGCAAATGCACCCACTTCCTAACTGCAGAAGGCCAAGAAGAAATGGGGCAGCCAAAGGGAAATTGTGCATAATCCAATTTTATTTGGATTGCATAAAGCATGTATGGGTGAGGGAAAGTTGGAAAGCCTTTGAGGCAATGTGCTAGGAGAAAAAGTGGGTTTCAGTGCTGGGACCATCCAGGTTATTTGTTTGATCTTATGAATATATGTAATCTCTCTATGGAGTATCTGTTCCTTCCTCTGCAACAAGGGAATAAATACCAACTTCTCAGGATCTTAGGGTGTGGGGATAAGACGGTGCTCTAGACACACTTGCACTTGAATGCGAGGGAAGGAAACTGCTTCTCTTTTAAAATAATTGACTGTATCATTTTATCCATTTCTTCCTTCTAATTAAATGATCATTTTTTAAATCATGATACTGTGTATTAGTTTTCTATTGCTGCTAGAACCAATTGTCAGGATTTTTGTAGTTTAAAACAAATAAATTATCTCATATTTCTTTAGGCTAGAAGTCTGAAATCCATCTCACCAGGCTTAACTCAAGGTGTTGGTAGGGCTGCATTCCTTCCTGGAAGACCTGAATAAGAATCTGTTTCATTCCTTTTTCCAGCTTCTAGAAGCCACCCACATTCATTGGCTCATAATCACCATCACCTAACATCAAAGTCAGCAAGTTTGCATCACTCTGTCCACAGCCAGAGAAGTTCTCTGGGGCTAAGGACCCATGCAATTACCTTAAGCTCACCTGAATAATCCAGGATTATCCCTCTATGAGAGTTCTTAATCACATTTGCAAAGTTACTTTTGTCTTGTGAGGTAACAACATTTTCATAGATTCCTGAGAGTAGGATGTGGACATATTTGGGGGGGGGGACACTGTTCTTCCTGTCATACTCTAGAAAGAGGTAGAATCTTTATTTTATCTTATTTTATTTCATTTTATTTATTTTATTTTATGGTACTGGGGATTGAACCCAGGGGCATTCTACCTCTGAGCTAAACTCCCAGCCCTTTTTAAATTTTGAAACAGAGTCTTGCTAAGTTGCCGAGGCAGGCCTCGGATCTGCAATCCTCCTATCTCAGCCTCCCAAGTACTGGGATTACAGGTGTAAACCTCCATGCCCAGCAAGATGGAATATTATATATGTTCTTTTGTTATTTATAAGACAACACCTTTGGCCCTATTTTTAGAATACATATGGACAATTCTAAAACTTCCCATAGACCTCCCAATAGTTTCCTAAATTTTTTAATGCATCTAGTTTGGGGATCATATTGTGTTCAAGATATCTTCTTGACCAAGCTATTTAAAAATATACATCAGTGTGGTACAGGAAAAAAAATAGGCCAACAGTGTTGAATAATCTAACAACTAACTTGAAGAAACCACACAAAATTATAAGATCAAAATTATGTCTTAATCACCACCAAAATGTAGTCAGCTCTATTTCTGTCATTTAAAATTTTTCTCAAGATCATCAAATATACAAACTGCACTCATATTCGGATTATTTTCTCCTTATAACTATAGGCTTTTTTTAAAACCCAAATTGTTTTCAATTTACACCACTTGATGATGCCCAATGTGCATCAGGACCCTGCTGTGACAGATGCTAGTCCTCCTCAATCTTTCTTTTCTAGATGTTTCCCACCCATATCTCTAAAACTTAAAAGTCAGCATTTCTCAGCAGTAATTTCTAAAGTTCTGTTATATAGTTACACTTAATCCTTACCTGATCACATCTGGTCCTACAGTTTTTATATATTCTTAAAAAGCAAAATGTATATGCCTAGACCAAACCTCTTCCAAGTTCATGCATGGCATCTCTATGTTGATACCTAGTAAACATCTGAAACTGCTCCTTTGGAAGTCTTTCCCATCCTAGTAAATGCCAGCTCTATGTTTTCTATTACCCAAACCATGGAGTCTTCCTAGATCATCCTCTATCTCATAGTCAACTGTGATGGCTCTACTTTCCACATGCATCCAGAATCTGATTCCCTCCCACAACACCATGTCCACTTATCTCCCTGGCTCAAGCCCCCATCATCTCTCACCTAGATTATTTCAACAGTTCCCCAAATGGTCTTCTAGCTTCCATTCTTGCTTTCTCTTCTGTTCAAAAACACCCTGTGGCTTCCCATGTCATATAGAATAATCTACAGAGTCCACATTATGGAAACAAAGCCCTGCCTTATCTGACCTTCACCTATGACTCTTGTTTCCTGCTATTTGCCCATTTACTCTCTGGAGTCCAGCTACTCTGCTCTCAATGGGTCCTTCAAACTCACTATGCTGAAGAATTTGCATTTGCCTCTAAAGATCCACTGTCTATACTTCTCCCTCTATTCTGTGTCCTGAGAGGGAAAATGGTGTGGACCGTATCAATGGGTACATTAGTCCTCTGTTTTTCTGCCCAAAGGGAGTACAACCCGGAGATTTCAGAGCAAGGAAGAGAGAGAGGTCACAATATGTAATCGATGGCTCCCTGTAGGTTCCCTGCTGGCAAGCTACAACCCTCACTTATGGGTCCAATCCTATTAAATAACCCTCTCCACAAATTCTTCTGTCTCTGATTCCTACAACTAATCTCACCTCTAATCCCTTTGGGCATAACATATGTAATGGAGACCCACTGTTATTAGTCCCAGGCACTATATTTTTCCCACTGACTCCCTTCCATTCTGTTTTTGCTCTTTATATAGAAACTTTTGGTTAGACCCTACTCAAATTATTCTGCTGGGAGCCTGACTGATAGAAATGCCAAGCGTACCTCTGCTTCAAGGCCTCAGCTTTTTGCATTCGTTGTTTCCCTATGCCAGGTACATTCATCCCCTCCGGAGTCCCATGGCTCATTCTTTTCCTTCATATCTGTCTCTGTTCAGGTGTTGGGGAGAGAGGCACTCCTTGATGATTCTACATAAAATAACACCCTCTCCTCCCTTTCTTTGTCCTATTGCCTTATTAGTTTATTCCCTGCATAGCATATTTAACCACTGATGTGCTATGTATCTGTTTGTTGCTTGTCTTCTCCATAAGAAGGAAATGAGAGCTCTATGTGAAAATAAACTGTGATACATGCTGTAGCATCCCTCAAGGCCAGAGTAGGTCTGTGTGCACACTAGGCACAGAGGTGTTGTGTGTTGAATGAATAGATTTGTATCCCATTTGAAATAATATAGGCAGAGGGTAGTAAGTGGCAGCAGTAGGATGACTCCAGCATTGTCCCTTAACTCTGAAATCTGAAGGAAGATATTAGAGAAAGTTCCTGGTGTTTCTCCCAAGAACTTATGAATTATGTATGTATGTATGTATGTATGTACATACGTACATTTGTACTTATTTTTTATTGGTACAGGGATCAAACCCAGGGGCATTTTACCTCAGAGCTATATCCCCAGACCTTCTTTTTTAACATTTTTATTTGGAAACTGTATCTTACTAGGTTGCTGAGGGCTTTGCTAGGTTGCTGTGGCTGACTTCAAACCTGCGGTCGTGCTGTCTTAGCTTCCCACATACCTGTATTACAGGCATGCACCACCATGCCCAGTTTATAGATTCTTTCTAATGCTGAAATTTCTCTTTAATCTTTCTTTCAATGGTCTTTGAATTCTGTTTGCATAAACCACATTAAGGGAAACAACTGCAGAAAGTATAATATAGTTCATAAAAGATAGAATGAGAAGAGAACCAAGTTGAAGACTGGGGCAAGCAGAAGTAGAGTTGAGGCCTGCAAAGTTCAAGAAGGATAGGAATGAGGGCGAGCCTAAATCAGCAAGGGCAGAGCACTGTGCTCCACAGACACCTGGGAGTGACAGTTGATCCTATTTTCCTGATCTATTTCCAGGAACAAAACAGAAGGCTGAGTTGGTAACTAAAACAAATGTGTGTTGATGTTACCTACTTACTATAAGTTCTCTTTCAGGCCTAAATATTGTTTACTGTAGCCAAGTTTACTTTCAAGATTATGTAGCCAAACACAAAAGAGTAGAAAATGGAAGCAATCTCTAATATGCATCTGAAACTGCCTTTAACTCAGGGATTGAAACCACTTTTTGGAGTTGGGGGTGAAGCTCATTAGTAGAGGATATGCCTATCATCTGTGAGGCCCTGGGTTCAATCCCCAGCACTAAAAACAAAAACAAAAACCCCAAAGAACACATTTCCTTCCTTATAATCATTAAGAGTTGCAAACTGTCACAGTGAATAACACCAGCTCAAATCACTGTGTAGCTTAATGGTAATTTTGAGTTTCAGGAACCAGTAAACACATTTTATCTTCTTGTCAACTTCCCATTAATTTCATAAGTAGAATTACTCAACATTTTGCATTCAAATATGTATGCCTTTCAGATGAGAATCACCTAGCACTGTATATATTTAAAAATCTGTTTAGATATTTAACTCATGAATGTTAGAAATAAAATTTCATTCCTTCTGAATTTAATTTATTGACTATCTTCTGTATGTTAATCACTAATTTGTACTCTAAGATGTATAAGTGAATATGACTCCTACTTCCTGCCCTAAATGAATTTACAGTCTCATAAAGAAAACAAACATTTTACAAGTAGTTATTACGACCAAAGGTGTTTTACTTGTAACATGAATAAAGCACTGTGGGACCCTGAAGAAGGGAAATGATAGCATTTCATGAAGGAGAATCAAATTAGGAAATAACAAAATTTTTAGAGGGAATAATAACATTTTAGTTGAACTTAGAAATTGTTTTATAAGATTTACATCACTTGGGTAAAAAAAAAAAAAAAAACATCAGGAGCAAAGACATATCTTCATGAAATAGTGAAAATAGACCAAAAAGTGAATAGGCAGAGAAGAATTAGGGATACTGAAACATATTAAGGCTATATTGAGTCACATGAAAAATTGAGAGAACCACATGTGCACTATATATAAAGGTATGTAAGAATGGATAAGAAGTGACAGATGAGAAAGATATTTTAAAGTCAAAGTTGGCTCCTAAATTGCTAGCTTGGAGATCTGAATGCATGATGGAATTCAGAACTAAAATAACTGAATAGAGTGAGGATATCAGGTTTGAAGAGTTGGATGGTGGCCGGGCGTGGTGGCGCACGCTTGTAATCCCAGTACTTTGGGAGGCAGAGACCGGAGGATCTGGGTTCGCGGCCAACCTCAGCTCTCTTTCCCTCTCTCTCTCTCTTTCTCTCTCTCTCCCCCTCCCTGTCTCTCTCTCTCTACTTAGTGAGGCCCTGCGCAACTTCGTGAGACCCGTTTCAAAATAAAGTATAAAAAATAGGGCCGGGTGTGTAGCGCAGAGGTAGAACGCCCCTGGGTTCAATCCCTGGTACCACAAAAAAAATAAAAAGAGTTGGATGGTGGTCATAACTTGGAACACAATGTCTAGTTAAATATTTTCAATCGCCAGGCGTGGTGGCTCATGCTTGTAATCCCAATACTTGGGAGGCTAAGACTAGAGGATCTGGGTTCGCGGCCAGCCTCAGCTACTTAGTGAGGCCCTCTGCAACTTAGTGAGCCCCTATTTCAAAAATAAAGAATAAAAAAATAGGGCTGGGGATGTAGCTTGGAGGTAGAATGCCCCTGGGTTCAATCCCCAGTACCACACACAAAAAAATAAATAAATATGTTCAATCAAAAATTAGAGCCGGGCGTGGTGGCGCACGCTTGTAATCCCAGTACTTTGGGAGGCGGAGACCGGAGGATCCGGGTTCGCGGCCAGC